>JAHBCN010006155.1:0-50690 GCA_019359885.1 Listronotus oregonensis | reverse complement strand
TTAAAAATACATTTTTATGTAATGGATTTTCAAATAAATAAATTATTATTTTCAACTTACGTTAATAAATATCCATTTTTAAACTACCTTTACAAATCGTCTGCCATTCAATAGTTTGTTTATTTATTACCTAAATATTGTTTGAAAGCAATGGCAGACTGTAAAAAATTGTTAACCATTATAAGTTTTTTTACAAGTTTAACTCCGTCTGCCTATACTTTAAACTTCGTGAATTAGTATGCTAATAATTTAATATGAAATATTTATTGTAAAAGTTGTTATTTAGTCAATAGGCAGACTGTAAAAATTTATTCCGAAATACTGTGAACAACTTGTTAATTAACTTTTATGCATCAATTTTTAAATATCGAGAAACAGTCTCCCTTGTGAAAATTCGTCAATCTCATGCACACATTAGTCTAAATTGTGCTTGGCAGACTGTAAAAAAGTGTTTTTAGTTACACGATTTTTTTGCGAACTAACATTAGTATGCTTTATTCTTGTACTGGAGAAAACCGTCTGCCTGCAACTTTTTTGTGGATTTGGCAATCTAGCCTTATGCCTCAACAATTGGCAGACTGTAAAAAGTTGATTTAAGAAGCTTCTTCTTTTTTGCTAATTAAAGTTAATGTTTATATATGAAGTAACACGTTGCGGAACTTAATAGGTGCATCTATCTATAGCTTGTGGCTATAAATATCACCTGTATCAATGGCAGCCTGTAAAAAATCGGTCTCTGTTTTCTGCCGCGAGCGCTCGGTCTATTAGTCCAATAAAGTTGTAAATAAATCTGTACAGTTTTCCTTTTCTGCGCAATTTTTAGGTCTTTGAAGATGCTTTCGATCGAAAAAAAGTTTATTAACATTTAAAGGTGGGAAAGGGCTGAAAATGGCCCCTCAAAGTCCGAAAAATGGGGTTTCCCGCTAATATCTGCCAAAATGTGCAAATTGGAGAATTTTTTTTAACAAAAAATAAAGATCACTTTGTAGTCTACAAAAATTGTCTCTATAATTTTTTTCGGAAAATTCATAGTTTTCGAGATAACGTTTCAGCTGCCGCTCTACCGCTAGAATGTCGCTATCTTCATGGATTCACTTATAAGCGGGCAAACAAATTGTTCCATTACTCGGCCAATAATGAACATTTTTTAATCATTCAAAGTTCATCGAAATGGAAAAACCCGTACCTATCATTGCATATGAGTTTGGGTCCATTCTGATTTTTTTAGAATATTAAAAAAAAGTCAAAGTTTTTTACAATATTTTGAAAGTCTCTCATTAATTTATTAATATTTTTTTGAAAAAATGTTTTGTTATTAACATTTCTTTTTTATAATGAGACCTTAGCAGGTGTTCAATGATTCCAAAAAATTTCCTTCTCCATCTTTCTTGCGTTTTAATAAAAAATTGTTTTGCCCATCTGCATTTTGAGCCTATTACCAAATAGTCCACAGTACAGGCCCCCCCTAGCAAGTTGATTACCACATACTTTATAATTCGTGAGGAACTTCATTTCGACGAGTCTACCACACTTTTCCTCTGCGACTTTTCTCGATTCCTCCGCTTTTCCGCTCGAAAAAGCCCTATATTATGGCGATTTCCCAAGGTTCTAAAAAGTCACAACCACAACTTTTTTTTTAGCTAAAGTTACTGCAAATTTTGTTGAAAATGTGTATTTAAACTTGTCCGACAAAAATTTGCCCGACTTTTTCATGTCTACCGCTTGAAACATGCCCAAATGACAGGGTATTGAAAACCGATTACCACATAGGTAATTTTTGGTAAAATTAATTGTAAATAATTTATAAAATACCATTTTATGTTGTCCGACAAATTTCAAGCCGCATTTTTTCAGTCCGACAGATGGAAATTGGAATTTTGACGGGGTATAAAAAATCGTTGACCACAAACCTAATTTTCACTTTTTTTCTTTTAAATTTATTGTAGAAAATAATAAAAACTACATAAACATAATTTTTGCAGTGTTTCGTAACACCTCGTATTAAAACACGGATCCTAGATTAACACCTTTTCATTGGAAATCAGGTTCACAAAAGTTTCTATGGTAACAACAATGCAACGTACACTGTAACTGTCTCGGGTTAAGTACAGGGTAGGTAAAAAACTATAAAAATTGTACAGGAGTAAAGTACCCTTATTTAAAAAAAAATCAGCAAAAGGTTATAAAGAAAAGTTCAGAATTAAAAGTTATGCCTCAATACCAAAACATGGTCTCCTAAGATTTTTTTTTTGGAAAAACGTTTTAAATTTTTCTATTTTTTTTAATTTACCTTAAACACTCTTATAATTTATTTTAAATCAAATTAAATTCGCATAATTTTGTTCAAATTCAAACATATTTGTATCATTAACAAAGATTTTTAATTTTTTAAGGAATCACAAACTTCATGTGTGTTGCAACGTTATTAAACACAACTTTAAAATTTTACAAAAATTATTTTTAAAAAGGTAAAACATTAGTAATGATAAAATGCATATTAAAAAACCCTCTTTTAAACTGCAAAAATTTTATTTTATATATTTATTAAAAAACTGTACAAATTAAAAGACATCATTAAAAAACCTACTAAAATTATCGCGGATACTCATGGAAAAAAAACAAATGAAGTTAAAAGATAACATTATGACGGTTTGGTGACAATAATTTTCTTTCTTGAATAATTATTCTTCGCTTATTAAGTTTATTTGATTTCAAATACATTAAATTTTATTTTATAAAATAAACTACTTTATTGGCAATTATAAATACATGTACAAAAGTTTTACGATTTTTTTTAGCTTTTTTTTTGTTGGACTAACGATTTGCGGATATATTTTTGTGGGACAATATATTTTTTTTCTTTAAAAAATACTTTTCTTTCGTGTGTTATTTTTGTCCGACATGTGGTAAACGATGTTTTATACCCAGTCAAAATTACAATTTCTAGCTGTCGGACTGAAAAAATGCGGCTTAAAATTTGTCGGACAACCATAGGATATTATTTTCTAAATTATTTACAATTAATTTTACCAAAAATTACCTATGTGGTGATCGGTTTTGAATACCCCGTCATTTGGGCACATTTTTAACAAACTTTCCAGTTAAGATAAAAACAAAAGTTGTGGTCGTGACTTTTTAGAACCTTGGGAAATCGCCATAATATAAGGCTTTTTTGAGCGGAAAAGCGGAGAAATCGAGAAAAGTCGCAGAGAAAAAGTGTGGTAGACTTGTCGAAACGAAGTTACTCACGAATTATAAAGTATGTGGTAATCAACTTGCCAGGGGGGCCTGTACTGTGGACTAAAATATATCCAATGTGGAATGTTATGGATTTTTCGACGGCCGTTTTTGCGAAAAATATTGGTGTAACAAAAAAAATAGTAGGGGCCATTTTTGAAGGTTTCGAGGTGGTCTTCATTTTTTGTCTGAACAGAAATTCTCTAATTCCCATATTTTGGCAGATATTCGCGGAAAACTCATTTTTGGGACTTTTTCTACGCGAAGACCTAAGAATTACGCCACAAATGAAAACTGTACAGATTTATTTACAGCTTTGGGTACTTTCAGGTCTCCAGTTATTGGACTACTAGTGTACTTTTTGTATCGTCTTTGTCTATAAATAAATAAATGAATGATAAATAGAAGAAAGACAAAGAATATAAAAGAGCAAATCAACGGATTTAAGAACGTGGTAAAAACTGTTATTTTACCCATTTCCAAACACATATCACACCGCACACAAACCCGCAAAGTAGAGATAGATTATAACCCTGACAAGCTCCCGAAACACTCGAACAAGCACTAAATCAAGCCACACCTGTGCGCGGACCACAAAGACATTCATCCACGGAAATGACAGGACCATGCATCAAGGCCTTAAATAAATCGAGCCTTTACAGGAAGGAGAACGGGCTCCAACCGACGTCTTTAACTTATCTTCATTAATTTAGTGAAAACTTCGCAAATGCCTTCCGGTGGTAAAAAAGATGGTTTTAAAGTCCTTAAATCTTATTTAAAGAATGCTTAACTTCTTTAAAAAAATAAAGTATTTTTCTGTGTAAATTATCATGATTTTCTTCGAAATGCGTTTTTATCGTTTAAAAAATCATATTAATAAGTAGTAGGAATAAAAAAAATGTATGTTAAAAACCAAGGAAAACTGTTTTTAATATTGTTTGTAATATAAATTAGAAATGTTTTCCCCTTTATTCTCTCTTCTATTTATTTTGTTTTAATTAAATCGATTATAAGATATGGCATTTGTTTTTAGGGAAATTCTTATCAGTATCCATTATATTCAGTGTTTTCTTGGAAAAAAGAGCAGTTCGATATATTTGTATAGCTAAGTTTAAATAATTGTTAATATATAAAAAAATACCACTTACTATCATCTATCTTTTAGAAACAGTATCTATAATATACCAAAAATATTTGTTTAATAATACTAAGAATTCTTTACAGTGTACTAGACAAAATTCTTAACTTTATCTTTAAAATCCGTGTTTATAATAAAAAAAAATCTTTAATTTATAAATAAAAAAAACATAAATTTTGTATAGGTGGAACTTTTAGCCAAACGCATAAACGACCATCAGTACATTAAATTATACATTAAAAACACAAAATTTCACAAATCCAAATTCCAAAAATCTGTCAATATGCACTTGATAACAATCATATAATAAAATACACACACCGCAATGGTCTAAGGATATTCCTATTTTAGGGATATAAATCAAAGAATTTAAAAATATATGGCCAAAAAAAGATAATTTATGGAAATTTATCATATTCTGTACAAAATGTAATATTTTAATTAAATGTAGATACCAGAAAAGAAAAACTACAGTGGCGTACAACCATTTTTTTTATTTCAACTAAATATCAAACAAAATTAAAAGTCATATTCTAAACATATACCAATTTTTTTATAATGATAAATTTTTTAATAACGAGTATGACCTCCTCTGGAGTTTATCACTGCGCGACACCTTCTTGGCATACTCAGAATTAAATTGTCCATATCTTCCTGAGCTATGGCAAACCAAGCAGCATTTAACGCAGCAAACAGTTGTTCTTGGTTCTGGAATTGAGGGTTTTCACGCAAAACCGTTCTTTGTAGCATATCCCATGCATGCTCGATTGGATTTAGGTCAGGTGATTGAGCAGGCCATGGCAAAACGGTGATTTGGTTGTCTTGTAAAAATTGTGCAGCATGTCTAGCGACATGAGGACGAGCGTTGTCGTGCATCAATATAAAGTCTGGTCCAACAAGTCTTGCATGGGGTAAGACAAATGGTTGAAGAATCTCTTTCACATATCGATGAGCGTTTAAAAAATGTTCTTCCGCCGAGTCGTATTCCAGCCCACACCATTACTGTGCCACCTCTATAACTGTGGACTTCTTGCACATTTTCCAAGACTCTTTGTAGTCCAGGTTCTCTCCATATCCTCAGTCTTCTTGAATCCGGATGCAACCCAAACCGAGATTCATCTGTAAAAAGAACTGGGGCCCATTGATTATTAGTCCAATTCTCGTGTTCTGTTGCCCAAGCTAAACGAGCAGCGCGATTTCCTCTAGAAAGTGGCTGGCATCTCAATGGTCGTCTATTACGTAGTCCACCTTCATGCAATCTGTTCCGAACTGTAGAATTTGAAATTACGATATTATGCGTTTCGCGTACCCGATTCATTATTTCTGGAACAGTTACTGTGGGATTTCTTCTAGCCATTTGCACAATAAAACGATCTTGAGCAGGCCGAGTCAGCCGTAATGGACCTGGATGTCTTTCAGAAACATCACCTGTTTCTTGAAAAAAATAATCTTGAGATTACGCTCTGTGATGTGTGGAGAGTTTCAGCAACACGAGCTTGCCTAGTACCAGCTTCTAACATTCCAACAGCTCGCAACATTTCATCCCGGTTAAGATGGCGTCTTTGCATGATAAATAAGTAACAGACGGAATCTATACTCTACTTTGGATTACAATATACTGACCAATATTTTCAAATTTTAAAACTGATATGTCCACCTACCTAGATTTAAAAACAAGTTTTTGCAGAAGTCCCATTTTTGAACCGTAAAATAAAGTAGTCCATTTTTTATACAAAAAAACATTGCCCATCTCTTATCAATATTCTTAACATATTTTACCAACCCAAAACATTTAAACACGATAAAAACTCGTTTACACTCATTGAAATAAATATATCCCTAGACCATTAAGGTGTGTGTAGAACGCTTTTTGTATTTTAGCAAAGATAACTTGTTCATAGCGTAAATTAAAAGAAAGTGCATATGTATTATAAATTTAAAATATTTGTGTTGCATCAATATCTGTTAATTGTAATAATATACATAGTTTCCTATGCTTGATTCTGAAGTAGTTTTAGGGAAACCTAAACTCAATTTACACATCACCCTCTAATGTGTAATTTATGACAAAACGTCATAAACTATCACTAAAAGCTCTTAGAATTTCTATTTTAAAATTTCACAACTTTAATTTTAATTTTATTTTTATTTAAGTTTATCTTGATAACGGTTCGGACATTGGTTTTCTGTTTTAAGTGCTATTAAATTAATCATACACATAATTGGGTACATTCACGTTTTTAGAAAACCCATAAAATAATAGTATATATGCATATAAATTGTATAGTAACCTTAAAAAAAATTGAAAAACATATTTCAAGCAAAAACTGCGTTTAAAATTCAAACGCCAAGAATTGGCGGCAAACAAGCTTTCCGAAGGTCACTGCCGTCTGACGTCACAGCGCATATAAACAGTAAAGAGTTATTCGTGTTCTAATACATTGTCACCTTTTAAGCGAGGTTTAATTTCTTTACAGCGCCATTTATGTGCCTACTATCAAAAAAATTAAATTTTGTTAATAACATTCAACTGTTTAAATGAGTAATATGTACGAAACACAAAATAAATAGTGTGTTGTGCCCCTTTGCACGAGCACATCTGTGCGTACGCCAAACAAAGTTTTGTATGTGTGCCTCGGGGATATTATGCGCGTAAGAAACGATGGTTTACAGCAGCCAGATGTGATATGCCAAAACCAAAAAGTCATGTTTTTTGTTGTAAAGAGAACTTTAATATAAGTTAGAAATAAGGTTATAATTCACATAGATATCTACACGAATATATTTTTTCTAATTTGGTTTAACCATCAAGTTTTTTATTATAAAAAATGTTTTATGAGCTCTGATTTTTGCTGAATTAAAACGTTCGTCAATTGTAACGTAATCTACCACCAAAACATATCCACAGAGGGTAAATTGTTTGTGAAACCCTTGACAAATCTTTCGTTAGCCATAATGAATAAAAAACACTTTATTTAGCGACGCAAAATTAAACAAAATACTAGTTATGTCGATATTTACCGCAGCACAACTGAAAACAAACAAAATCGATATGTAAACAATCTGTATTTATATGCGATGTGACGTCACGAGTCGTTTTGCGGTCCCTTTAAATTTTTCTCTTTTATCTATGCTTTTATACCTAAAATATTTGATACTGGCTCATTTATACGGACTTGTGAGATTATAAAATTTACCTGGGGACTCGTACCTAGAAATTTATGTGTATTTTGCTTTGTTTAACATATATGGATAATACCCAATTGTCTTTTATACCTTGCTGGATAGTCAGGGTAACTGCTAGCTTTTTAACTATTACTTTTTTAAGCTAAAAACTTATTTAACCATCTTTATACTTAAAGCAGAAGGCTTCAGCACAAAAATACGTATACATCTTTTTATTTTGATCAACATCAAAATAAAAAGAAAATATTGTGACGCTCACAGAAAAGCTAGTCATTAAGATTTTACGGCAAAGAAATTCCTGAAATTAAAAAAGCGACTGCCATGATTACCCGCTAATTTCCCAGGGCGTCTAAAAGTATCTCTCCGGTATTTTTATTTCTTATATTTTAAAAGGAAATTCATCTAGACAGCGCGTCCCGTTGGAATTTATTTTCAGAAAAGTTTTTGCTGCCTTGACATTGCGGAGTTTTACATTTTTAATTATAAATTCAGGTAGTTTTCTTGGTAACACACTTTTAAAAACGTAATAATATGCACATAAATATTTTAGAGTGTACCAAGACAATTTTATTATTTCCACCGTTCTCCCCACGAAATGTATACAGGGTGTTGTCACGGTTAGTTTTTATTCCTACGTTTGTTTTTAATAATTTAGTTTGTTTACCCTAATGCAGGTCGGTTTTCATTTTTCAAAAGGCTCCAAATTTGATTGTAATTGCTGGGTTACTTCTGTTTTTCTATCGCCTTTACTAAAAAATTAACATAAGATACCTCGAGTCGATAACTGGCCTTAATTTTGTTCGATGCAACATTAATTTTGAGGTACATCTTTTACTATTGACTAAACCAAGTTTATTAAGTAGGTTAGATTCACTTTGTACCAATCAATATTTTCTAATTTAAGTAGGGACTTACCTTTAAAACGTTGGTATTTAGGATAAACTATGTCAGGGGTTCGTAACCAAATTTTGTTTCTCTAGGTATTCGGTATGGTTTTTCCCCTATCTACAATCCTCGACAGCTTGTAGGTTTGTCTAGAAATTACATTTCCTTAGCAGTTTTGCTTTTATTGGCTATGTAGTTAGGGTTGTTTACATTACCTTCCGTATTTACCTTAGATTGTTTACTTTATTTTTCCATTCCCAACAGTTGTCGTAGGGGTCACAATGGCCAGAGCAGTTTCCTTTGCCTCCAGAGTCTCTTTTGTACAGGTTCGGTGTATTTTATCCTCTTTGCATTGAAATTGTTCACATTTGTTACTATTCTGAATTGTTTTATAATTTTGTTTGAATATTTTCTTGACAAGACAGATGACAGTTTGAGGGAATGTTATTTGGGCAGCGTGGGTAAGCAACTCAAAATGTTGTAACAATGTTGCCAGTTTGGGGGAGAGAGAACTTCTAGAATTAGCAGCGATGTGCGTGCGCCCACTGGTACTTTTTGAGAAGGACAAAGGGCCATCGGCCATGTTTTACCATTGGCACTCTCACGTCAATCTTCAAGCCGAGAACTAGGAAAATTTGCAGCTACTGGTATTCAAACCATCTTTGTAGGATTTGAGCTGCAAATTTCCCAAAAATCTTTCCCGATTTAACTTACCTTTAGTTTTGTGTTTATTTTGGTAGTTTTGCGTTGCCTTTTTGGCTGTTTTCGGGAAAGAAATCTGCACTGCAGGACTTGTAGTTCGACGCCGCAGGGATCACGTGCTTGTTGAAAATACCCTTTACACCTTGGGTAAGTTCTTCTAGACTTATTTCAACTGAGTATTTTCCGTATAAAACGTTATTTTTGTAGATTTATTGGGGCTTTCTTACGACGCGCTGGTGGTTCAGAGGATTTTCATCATTTTCTTTATAAATTACGTCATGCGTTGGGCAAGTCGAATTTCAGTAAGAATTAATTATTAATTACCCTAATTACACCAATTTAAGGGGTTTGTTGTGGCCAATTTGTTGCGAAAATAGCAGTTTTATTGAATTATTCTTTTTTGTTGTTTTTTTGACAGTTACGTTAATTGGCTACGCTAATTAGCGTTAAAGTTTTAATAAATCGCCGTTAGATGGCGCTTGCGTATAGATTTTTTGTTTCTTTTAGTATTAATTAATTTTCTGGGGTTAAATTACCTGCTTTTGGTAATACATTTTAATTACTAAGTTTTCTTGTCGTAATTTTTCTTTTTGAGACTTTTATTTAGAGTATAAGTATCTGGGTGACTGTTCGAGACCTATTTATTATTTAAATTGTCAATTTAGTAGCCCGGAGAGGCTTTTGTTATACTTAACAAAAATTAGTTATTGATTTTTTTTTACCTTATTTAATTAGTTTTGGGCTTTTACCTACGATTAAATACATTCGTATGGATATATTACCTTTTACTTTACACTAGTTAAGTGATTGTTAATTAACTTTTGGTAGCTAGGGAATATGTTCTTTTTTTTGGTGCCAATGGAAAAGGGCATAATTTTTTTTGTAAACTAGTTTACTGAAACAATTTTATTTTATGTTGTCTTGATTTAATGGGATTGTTTATTATTTTATGATTGATTTAACGTTGCTTACTTATTAAGTAATTATTTTTTTTGTTTACTGAAAGGTCTCGAACCAAGTACTAGATTTTAAAGTTTCCTTATATTAACTTTTTTTTTAATAAAACACATACAATATGGGATTTGAGGGAATTTTCTTGGGATTTTTAAAGTCGCTTAATTATCTTACGTTTTATTGGGTTTTAATTAGTATTTAATTTTGTAGGGTTCTTCGGACGGGCCATTATTCTTCTGATTTGCCATTAATTTTTTACTTTGATTTAATACTTAAATCAAAATAAATTATTTATTTAATTAAAACAACAATTAACAAAAATACAATTAAAGTAAGGAACTCCATGGCCAATCCCATTGGTGGTTGTTACACAATTTACTTTGGTAAGGTATTTACCCGGGTAGGAAGCAAGCAGTTTAGGACAAAATTTGATCAGCAATTTTCTTTTTCCATTGTAGTGAGTCTTCTATAGAACCCTCTGCTACTGTACTGGACTTCCATTCACCGTGTCTCTTAATTGTAGTAAGATTAGCTCCAGAGTCTGCCAACAAACTAGCCGAGGAACGTCGGAAGCAATGTTCAGTGTAAAGATGGGAATCAGGCAAATTTAAACAGGCATTTTACCTCGACTGAAGTTATGGCACATTTATTCTTTAAGCATCTTATAAAAACTCTTGAATAATTAATATTTACTGGACTAAGGGACTATTTACTTTTTATAATAGTTCATATACAATTAGTGAAGTTGCCAAACCTTCGATGTTATTAAATGTCAAATTAAACAGTTTTTTTCGACGACAGGCTCCAAATACACCAAACATTGCGGCTACTTTTTGCATACGATATATTTCATCCGGGGCTTCTGCGAGAAATTTGTTCTCTTGTCAATATTTTAGATTTTTTCGGTCGATATCCTTCACCCTTTCGCTTTAAAAAGGCAACCAGCTTGTAATATCTGCTTATGTCCTGATTATTTATGTTTATCATCGCCTTTAACATGCAGTAATTTAACTAGAGTGTAGACGAGTTTTATATTTTGGAATTTTATTCAAAGTACGCGAGGAGCACTTTTTCACTGGCATTCTTGCCACTAACATTTTTCTGTTCACACCATTTTAAGAAACGATCGTATATTAATTCGTATTGATGCTTTGACTTACCAGGCAATAATTCAAAAGCAGCTTCAAATTTCCTTGTGAACTTTCTATTAAAACACTGTTTTCTTAAGGTAACGTAGCGAAAAAGCCGCTACAAAATATTTATTTCTACTACCGTAAAGATCAAAACAAACAAAATGAATTTTGCAAAGCGGATTCTGGATTGTGTTTCAAGTTAAATCTAATAGGAGAACAGATGATTTCGGTCGGGTGACCCGGCTTAATTTGATCCCTCCGAAGTTGATGGAATTCGCAAAGCCGATAGATAAAATAAAGTTTTGTGTAACGCAATTTTACCAAAGTAGCCCTTTGTTGCGGATGTTATAATCGGTTTGTAAAATCAGGTAAGAGGGCTGAGTACGAACGATATTTGCAAATGAATTACAGCGATATTCCCCGCAAAATTTAACTAAAATATATAAGGGGCAGTAAAATAATAATTTAAGCGCACGGTAATACGCAGTGTGTATATAACAAAAACCGTTTTAGCGTGTTTTTCCTCTATCATAACTTGGTTATTATTCTACCTGAAGGTAAAACATTTGGTGCCCGTGATAAAATTTAAAAAAGTATGTGGAATTTCTGAGGGAGTAGAAACTTTAAACTTGGTATGTAAGTAAGTTTAAATCGGGAAAAAAACACAAAATATAGTTTCTTCCACAAGAGATATGCCGGAGGCGTGCGGGACTGAGCCGGTGAAGTTTTTAGGTATTTACCTGGACAGTCTTATGCATTAGGGTGCTCATATCACGCAACTATGCAAAAATATCTTTATGCTTAGAATCCTTAGTGAGTGTATATCCTCCTGGGTTCTAAGGGATGCGTACTTTGATGCTATTTACTCTCATATTTCATATGCTGTTATTGCATGGGGTCATGGCAGTGGTTCTGCACTGGTCTTTGGTTTGCAAAAAAGGAGCTGTAAGGGTGGTTTATGGTTTGGGGTACAGATATCATTCTCGACAGGCATTTATAGACAACAAAATTTTAACTTCTTCATCATTATTTATCTTAAAAACCTTAGGTTAGGTTAGGTTTAAAGTGAGTGGATTTTTTACGCCCTTCACTGCATCCGCTCGGTCTATTGTGGCTCACACCTTTTTATATTTCTCCCAATAGGATCAGACTTCTTATGGATACTATATCAGATTGGGAGAGAGTTCTTACATCGCCTCTTACTGGTGTTGCTACCGGACACGAGCACAGTATGTGTTCTGGTGTCCCTGTCTCCTGGAAAGTATGACGAGCAGACGATTAGATCCGTCATGCCCTCCTCTCCCTGTCTAGTGACTTGGGTAGCTACCAGGTTTTTGTTACAGGAAGCAGACGTTCCTGTATGGCCGTATTTCCGGCCTTTTCCTATGAAAACGGTCCTATCCACTTTCTGTTTAAAGCCAGGGAACCTTTTTCCCTATAAAAGTGGTTCTGTCCGCCTTCTGTTTGGATTCAGGGATCCCTTCCTAAGCACTTGTTTGTTTGGGATGAATTAGCCCTTCCCCGTAAAACAGGCGCCTGTGACTTCAAGGGCATATTTTGACACGGATTTACCCGTTTCGGTCGGCGTACCTTTGTCTGCTTGTGACCTTGGGTGGTACCTCTTGAAAGGGATTTATTCGTTTCGGTCAGCGCAACTTTGTCACTTTTTTCGTATGAAAGCGGTTCTGTTCGCTTTCTGTTTGGAGCTAGGGAAGTAATAGTCCACCACGGCAGAGCCATGCATTACCGAAAAAAGGCTAGGTACTCTGAGAAGTCGCCCTATATCCCAGAGACACCGTTGGAGAAACCTGTTTAAAACACAGGATGTCATTTACTCATCAGCAAGGTATGCTAACACCTTGAGTTAAGCCTTGTGCTCGTCTTAGCTTTAGATCCCATTCCATACGCTAGCAACTGGAGTTGCTGATAACTGGCAACTCCAGCGCATGTTACAAAAGATCCTACTGGGCCCAACCACGACATTAACGTGCGAACACAGCGGTGGAATGTGATAGGTTAACACATTTAAAAATTGAAAATGGTTAAAATAATGAAAAGTTTTTATTCGTTGTGTTGTCAGACACAAAAACTAAAAAATGAAATAAGAAGTTTTATTATTCTTAAAGAAAGATTCCAGTAAACCCTGTTGATTTGTGTAAGAAATACCTTTCTTTGCGACCAAAAAACACCAGCTACAGCCGCTTTTTTGTCTTTTAAAAAAATGGCAAATGTTACAAATCAGTTTGTGGGTATAAATATCATGTCAAAAATACCCTCAAAAATTGCTGCGTATTTAAACCTAAAGGATTAAGAACTATACACCGACCACTATTTAAAAAGACCCTCGCCACGGTCGCCTAAGTACGTCTCGGTCGCGAATTTTTGCTCGACGCGCTAGGTTCACAAGCAATTTTAACAATGTTTTCCAAACTTTCAAACTGAGATTTACAATTTGTAGCTTTTAATCTTAACTTTAAAAAACCGTTTTAAAAATTCAAATCGGATCATTTGCCTAATATTCACGGCACTTGCAAGATAAGGGCCTAATTTGTTTATAGTGCAATTGAATAAAAACTATTTTCCAAAAAATCAGCCCTTAATATTGAAAATTAACGGAGATACGAATTTTTAAAAAAAGGTCTGTTTAAAGCGTTTTTTCGGCTTTTCTCGGTGAAAAATGGTCGAATCGGAATTTTTCAAAAACCATTTTGTACGTTTTTGAATTCTCTACAAACGGTCTTGGATGAGTAAAGCGATATAGCCAGTATTTTTTGTTATATTAAAAAAATAATAAACGGAAAAAGGCCCTTTTTTACTAATTATTGTTTAAAATAATTACCTGAAAACAAAAATTGGTTGGATTTTTGATTTTAGTTTTCTACCAGTTATATTGGAAGTCATGGCGGAGTCTGATATCTGTTAACATTAATTACAAAAATGACTCCTATAACTAGCAGGTGTTGGATAAACAAAATTTAAGTACTGTGACTTTTTGTTTAATAAAAAAAAAGACATTTTGAAGGCTATAAAAATATAACATTTTTTTTAAACTTTAATAAACAGCCAAAAAGAAAATAAAATAATTTTATTAAGAAATTAATTTGTATTGCTTCGTTCCAGACATTTACAGGAACACCTTCATTTATCTACGTCAAAAAAAATATCAGACGGGAAAAAAATGAATTATATACGCGCCATGCAAATTGTAGTCTGGATTAGTTCAAGGTATGAATTCAGCGAGTCTTCGCAAATATATGTTGATTTATTGCTTTCGTTTTTTAAAAGCAAACGCGCATTTTATGTATCGTATATTTGCTAATTGAGACGTTTTTTTTATATAAAGATTGATGCAGTGAAAAATAAATTATTTAGTGTTATTTTTGTTACTCTTCTCTTACAGTTGTTAACTATATAGTTTGTGATCGTAAAATGGCTAGTAAAATAAAATACATCTTTATTTTACCCTTTTTATGATATTCAAAACTATGTCAATGGTTATTTACTTAACAAGTGCAAAAAGCCAACAGCCAAAATTTGAAATTCCTTAAAAACAGCTCAAATTTTGGTAATTAAAAAAAAAATCCATATTATTTTAAATCAGAAACCTTCTGGAGGGGGCAAGTACGTATTTATATTGTTTAAACAATATTTACGATATTTAAATCGCTGCGACTTTTTACATATTAATTTTCATCATTTTTTATACAGACTCTTTTTGTAGATTATTAAATGTTCTACAATAACAGTTCATAACAACTTCTCGTATTTTTTATAGTTTCCAAGGTTTTTAAACCTCGATTTTTGAGAGCAAAAAATTACCGAAAGAATTGGCTGAGGGCCTTAAATAAATTTACAGGATAAAAAAACAATAGTATCAAATAAAAGAATTGGCCGAAGGCCCAAGGAGAACTATTCAATAATACAAGTTCTCAAAATACAAAATCAACTAAACCAATCAATTAAATACAACTATTCAAACAACAGGCCATTCGTGCTATCATCGTTGACAGAACATACCAAAAATAAATAAAATTGTTTTCACAAATTAATTTAAGACATTAAAAATAAAATATTATAGGTTACTAATGGCATAGCTGTTTCTGCGCATTCATTAGGTATAAAATCAAATCATACATCACTGATGTTTAATAAAACCAAAAACTACCAAAAAAAAACTCTCTTGATTAATACCGATCTTAATTTATGATTATATAAAATTGAAAAGGAATTTTATTAATGCGCATGCCTGCCTCTTAATTTTATTAATGAAACTTACAAAAAAGAATTTACATTTGTCAACAAGAATAACACGAATAACCAAAAAAAAAAACTTCAAGTTACTAGAATTAATAAATCAATCATATCGATAATCAATATACAATAAAACATCCCTACACTCATTAAAAGAGCATAATAATCAATATTAATTAAACCTTAAAGCATTAGAAATTTACAAAAAATTTAACATTAGAATTTACAGTCAATAAACCGACATTCCTTGCCAAGCACAGCACAGTTTAAGAAAAACAACCAAAGTTTGAAATTTATACATTGCTAATCAAATATAAAAAAAATGGTACAAAAAGAATTTAGTATAAAGTAACGTAGTAGCTTTATATATCGACACATCGGCTGAAAAGGGACATAATTAAAAAACATTGTTTTGAGAAATTAGCCAAGAAAACAAATCTGAATTATTTTAGGTATTATTACATAAGTAATAAATAAATACTCATCAAGTATTTCTTTTACACTAAATAAAGAATATTTGACCCCTGTAATAGTATATTAGAATTTTTAAAATTATTTTGTTTTTAAGCAAAAAAAAACCAAATTTTTATATATATTTTTTTTAGCTTATGTCATTTTACTTGGAAATAAATTAACACAATTTCAACAGTTTTAAAGTTATCTTTATGTATTCTTAACTAAAGCTTACTTAGCAAAGAAAGTAAGGAACAATAATGATACATCGTGAAATTAAAAAAAAAATTACAGGCTTTAAAACAGACAATCAAGAGAAAAACTAATTATCAACTGCCAATTAACCCAAAAACTGATTAAGAAATTCCCCAAAATAAAGATATTTATAACATTAAAGAAAAAACTATTATAAAAAGGCCAGACAGACCTAAATTTATTTTTCCATAATGTAAAACTAAAGCCAGTGCCTGTAAGATTTTAAAATAACTAAAATAAAGTGTTATAAGTTGCCTTCGTCTGAGAAAAAAACACAAACTGTATTGAGAATAATAGCCCTTATTTTAGAATACTTTCCCACCATTCAAAAATTATGCGATAAAACGTAGGAATATTAGAGTAATCAAAAAGTAAAATTAGTAAAAACCGATCAATATGAGTGCTTAACAGATTAAAAAAAAAATTAATTAAACTTACTTAGGTTAACATTGGCCTCGAAGTGGGCGGCTTGAATATAATCTAATAATCCTGATTTTCAGGGTCCATCTTTGCAAATTTCACCATTACTTTTCAAAAATATTTACACAACAACAAAACTGGAACCTTTGCAAAAATTTGGATGGTAAAAATATTAAACCAATGTTGTTTCATCAGTGGCCGCCATGCAAATGGCTCAGGCCGGCTGCAGCAGTTGAAAATAAAAATCGGACCAACCACTCCTCAGCCATCCAAGATAGATTAGCTCGAATATTTAAAAAAAAATAATTTAATGCTTAGACCATTTACCCATTTACCAGCGCATTCACCATAACATAGCACCGACAAAATTAAACCGTTACAAGATAGGCCGCTATTTTCGATGGCATTTTTCTGAAGTTATTAATGCCGATACATTGTACTGTACACATTTCGTATTTATAGTTCACAAAAAATCGCCTATGATAGATTCAAAAATTTTCCATTTTCTGCATCTCCATAAATGACAAAGCTTCTAGAGCTGTGATTTTTTGAGTCTGAGATGTGTATCAATACTAAATTTCCTTGGTCTTCAATATGGTCCAGATATATTTTTGTTAACTCCTTTCTACGATAAGCCAAAAATCGTAGCCACTTTTATATGTAAATAAGTATCATCTGGCGCTTTATCCATAAATTTTAATATTTTTTCTTTTAAAAAGATTTTAGCCTTTTTGGGTCTAAAACCAATGCTTTGTTTTTTAAGGTAGGCCGTCACTTTAAAAATTTGGTTAAATCTATATTCTTTCTTAATTTAATAATACATTTTAGCATGGAATATCCAGACCACGATGTATTGGGTTTACATGTTTTTAGTAAATAAGAGAAATAGGCCAGAAAAATCTCTTTTTTAAAAGTCTCCAGCTCTTAAACATAACAAATTCTTTTTCATACCTATGACCACATTTCATGGGCAGGAGATCTATACTTACTATTTCTGCTGCTTCGATATATAATAATCGATGCTGGTAAATCGTAATCCATTGAAAATGTTACCTCAATTTGGTTGAAAAATGCGTGACAGAAAATTTAGTTTTTGATAGAAGCATAAACAATTAGTTGGTTGCTATGGATTTTTTGATAATTTATATGAAGTTATTAAAAATATGTACTTAAATTTGGTAAATTGGGTTTATTTTATATTATTAATTATATGTTATAAAAAGACTGCAAAATTACCGCAAAATTCTTTTTTTTTTAATATATAACTATTATAAGCAAAATTATGCATTATTTTATAATAAGATACTAATTTATGTTCCAAAAACAAAATATTTTACTTTGCGGAAAAGTGCTATTTTCCACACGCAGATTAGTGTGGAAGGTATAGTTTTCCGCACGCTTGTATAAAAAATATATATTTCTTCCCATCTACACACGAGCGGCTTTTTGGCTAAGTATCTAATAAAACTTTTCTCTCATAAAAAAAATCATTTAATACATATTTCATTGATTTTTTCCAGTCGTAAAGGATTTAACAAAAATAATTTATATCCATTTTTATATGTCTAGAGGTCTAGACCAAAACCTTTCACCCGAAAATTTCCTTTGCATTTTTAATATTTTCCTAACAAGCAAAGTTTCCGGCTATAAAAGGGTCCGAACTCGATTATATGAAAACATATACAAAAACTTGTTTGCGCAAAAAAAGGTTTATAGAAAAGGTAAATAAAATGAGGCAGTCGAAATGCCTTTGATGTAAATATATTGTCACTTATCCCTCTTTTTATGTTTTTTGTTGGTCGTATTGCTTGGAATTGACGTTTGAGATTTTTATCCATTAATAAACAGTTGAAGTTGGTTATACTTATAAGCATGTTATGCAGAGTTTATATATTTACAAAGTGTTTTAAAAGAATCGTTGAAGCGTTAACGCACCTTTCTCGGCATTCGGTTATTTATTTCATAAATTATTTACAATATTATTCAGTAATATCCCCCATTATTGGTTGATTTTCTATTAATAAACGATCATTGCATATGCAAGTTATGTATGTCTATGTATACAGGGGATCCCAGAAAACCTAAAAATATTATCACAAATTCCCCTAAACTTTTTTACGAGCCTCCCTTACGTCCCTGGAAATCGTTTTTTTTTTAAATAACTTTTAAAATACAAGGCGTATTTTTTTTTAAATGATGGTTGCTAGATAAATCTTCTTAAAATAAACCCATTAAATCATATTTGGCTTATTTAGTTTGCCAGACCGACTAGCTCTGACACAATGATAACTATTTTTTTAACACCTTGTATGATAAAGGCTTAGCAATATTATTTTTGGATAGCTTTAACCTTAAACTAAAAAAAGTAAAATGCGGATACTTTTTACTTACGCTTTAAAATTATAAACGTATTGTCAGTGTCTTGCTTATCAGTCCAAGGTTAGCAGTTATTACTATACCTAAAGTCAAAAATTTCTGTCAGTGACTCATTTAATACCGGCCACCCAACCGACGAAGCGGCTGAATAAAAATCTAACACTAGTAAATGATTTTTAAGCCTATGATATACTTTTCCGCTCAAATTACAGTGACCCGGCCAAAAGTTTTATCGCCGTTGTCATAATTTGCAAGAATAAGTTACCAGCCAGCGATCGCACTTAAAATAGCACGCCAATATGTATTGAAATCATTGTTATCGAGAAGACAATAAAAGTGGCAACACACATTCCTTAGTTTACAACTTGAAGAGACTTGAAAATAAGCGTATCGACAGGGTTTTCGTGCTGTTCGATGATTTTATTTAGTTATTATTGATTATGGACAGATTTTGTAAGTTTAAATTTTAATTGCTTACAGGGTATTTTCTAAATATTATAAATTTCTAATAATAGTAGTATATAGATATTGTTTTTTTTGTGCCAATTTTATAATAGTTTATCTTATTTAGTGTATATAATTGTATATAAAAATTTAGTGTTGTTAAGTGCTTTTAATTCTGTAAACTATGAATATTAACTAACCTTTAACTACTTATCCGCCTACCAAAAAAACTCAGTTAACGTTAAAAGAACGAATAATGGTTACCATGGGATTCGGGAACGAAATCCAAAACTAACCACTTTGGATGCTGCAGAGATATGTGCTAACAAACGTTTTTTCGCGTACGGTATTTAGAGTTTTAAAAGGCAAAAAAGCAATATTGGTAATTATTCTGATACTGGAATATGCGATTTTTTTGCTATTTTTTGCACGCTCTCTACTTTTCGATTGTAAAACATGAACCAGAAGCTGTTTTTTTGGCCGCCTCTTATAGTATTTAAAAAACATAATAATTGAATTGTTTAATTCCATTTTACGACATATTTCTTTAAATTCTGTCATTTGCACGAAATAATATTTAAAAAACTCATACTATTTTAATATTAAAAAAAATCACTCAAAAAGTACGGAAAAAACCTTAATTTTCAATAAAAAGTAGGTAAAACGTTTACGTCCGAATTCAACTCGAAATTCTAAAAATGTTGACCTGTTGCTAAGTTGTAATAGTTTTCTTTATGACATTTTTATAAGGTATGCGAACCTTGCTTCGCTCGGCCCGCATTGTTTGATCAAAAATATCCTGGATATGGAAATCCTAAATATGGAGAAAGACCCGAAATAGTTATTGGATTCTACAAGCTGATGATCTCAGGGCTTTCGTATTCCTTATATAGTGGATATTTTTGATGAAGCAATGCGTGTAAATATCGTATTTAATATTGAAATTGCAAGATCGGTGGTGAATTGGTAAGTCGGTGTAACTTGGATTGTCTATCGTTCTGTTTTTACATCTTTTTTAATTTATGTTAAGACTGAAATTTTATTATTTTTTTTCATGTAGCAAAATAAAATTAGAGAAGGTAAAATTAAAGTAAAAAATGAATATTTTTTAGAAAAACGTTGAGAAATCGCCAAAAAAAAACTCAAATTTGTGTTCTATGACCTCAAAATAGGAGGTGGGCAAAATTAAGCAAAAAATTACATTTTTCATCAATCCGAATAATACCAAAATAATATAGGCTTGTTACTAATTTAAAGGGTTCATGAAAATGTGATAAAATAACTTTTGCTTGTAAAAAATATTTCTATGTTTTGACGAAATTTTATCATTTATTTTCTAAAATGCATACGCCACTGGAATTGATTCCCCTGACCCCACACAACCCGGGACACTCTAAAGGCGAGCGATACGTCATTGACAGAAATTTTGGACTTGAAGTTATTACTGCTATAGAATTCGATATTTGCGTAAAAAATTATAAATAATGCAGTTAGTTTTTTTTATCTTTCTTTGAAACTACTTTACATTCAATTTATGTAAATTTAGTATCTAAGAGGATTTTGTCTTTAATTATTTCAGCTTATAATCTTTTTTCTTGCTCTACCAGGTTTACTCAACGGCGGAAAGAGTATCGATAATTGAACTGTATTATGAAAACGGTAGGTGCTATAAAAATATGTATAAGTACAGCACAGTTATTTAATAAACTAAGTCCAGATAAGCACGTCAACCGGAAATACGTTATTGAACTATACTTCAAGTCCAAAATTTCTGTCAATGACGCATCGCTCGCTTTTAGAGTGCTCCGAGTTGTGTGGGGTCAGGGGAATCAATTCCAGTGGCGTACGCATTTTAGAAAATAAATGATAAAATTTCGTCAAAACATAAAAATATTTTTTACAAGCAAAAGTTATTTTCTCATATTTTCATCAACCCTTTAAATTAGTAACAAGCCTATATTATTTTGGTATTATTCGGATTAATGAAAAATCTAATTTTTTTGCTTAATTTTGCACACCTCCTATTTTGAGGTTATAGAACACAAATTTGAGTTTTTTTGGCGATTTTTCAACGTTTTTCCAAAAAAATACATTTTTTACTTTAATTTTCTCTTCTCTGATTTTATTTTGCTACATGAAAATAATAGTAAAATTTTAGTCTTAACATAAATCAAAAAAGATGTAAAAGCAAAATGATAGACAATCCAAGTTACACCGACTTGCCAATTCACCACCGATCTTGCAATCTCAATATTAAATACGATATTCACACGCATTGCTTCATCAAAAATATCCACTATATAAGGAACAGGAAAGCTCTGAGATCATCAGCTTGTAGTATCCAATAACTATTTCGGGTCTTTCGTGTTCCATATTTAGGAATTCCATATCGAGAATATTTTTGATCCAACATTGCGGGTCAAGCGAAGCAAGGTTCGCATACCTTATAAAAATGTCATAAAGAAAACTATTACAACCTAGTAACAGGTCAACATTTTTAGAATTTCGAGTTGAATTCGGACGTAAACGTTTTACCTACTTTTTATTGAAAATTAAGGTTTTTTCCTTACTTTTTAAGTGTTTTTTTTAATATTAACATAGTATGAGTTTTTTAAATATGTTTTCGTGCAAATGACAGAATTTAAAGGAATATGTCGTAAAATGGAATTAAACAATTCAATTATTTTTTTTTTTTTTATACTATAAGAGGCAGCCAAAAAAACAGCTTCTGATTCATGTTTAACAATCGAAAAGTAAAAAGTGTGCAAAAAATAGCGATATTTTCCAGTATCCGCATAATTACTAATATTGATTTTTTTGCCTTTTAAAACTCTGAATACCGTACGCGAATTAACTTTTGTTAAAGTTGCGCATATCTCTGCAGCATCCAAAGTGGTTAGTTCTGGATTTCGTTCCCGAATCCCATGGCAAACATTTTTAACCATTATTCGTTTTTATAACGTTAACTGAGTTTTTTTTTTGTAGGCGGATAACTAGTTAAAGGTTGGTTAATATTCATAGTTTACAGAATTAAAAACACTTAACAACACTAAATCTTTATATACAATTATATACACTAAATAAGATAAACTATTATAAAATTGGCACAAAACAATATCTATATACTACAATTATTAGAAATTTATAATATTTAGAAAATACCCTGTATAGCAATTAAAATTTAAACATACAAAATCTGTCCATAATCAATAATAACTAAATAAAATCATCGAACAGCACGAAAACCCTGTCGATACACTTATTTTCAAGTATGTTCAAGTTGTAAACTAAGGAATGTGTGTTGCCACTTTTATTGTCTTCCCGATAACAATGATTTCAATACATATTGGCGTGCTATTTTAAGTGCGATCGCTGGCTGGTGATTTAATTTTTGCGAATTATGACAACGTGGCGATGAAACTTTTGGCCGGTTCACTGTTATTTGAGCGGAAAAGTATATCATAGGCTTAAAAATCATTTACTAGTGTTAGATTTATTCAGCCGCTTCGTCGGTTGGGTGGCCGGTATTAAATGAGTCACTGACAGAAATTTTGGACTTTAGGTATAGTAGCCAAATTTAGGGAGACAGAATCTGTGGCAAATCGAAAACGAATTGCTCCTAATCGAATAGTGGGAAATGACGCAATGCAAATTGCTGTTTTGGGCCACGTCAATATCGATCCTACGTTAAGTACCAGGAAATTACCTACAGTTTCTGGCATATGCCGTACGAGCATTCGGAGAATTTAAAATCCTAAAAATTCCACCTGTATAAAATCCATGTTGTGCAAGAATTAAATGAAGATGACTTTGATAGACGCGTAGAATTTTGCAAGATAATTAGTGAACGAATAATCAATTACCCGAACATGTTGTTCAACATTTGTCTTGTCTCAGATGAGTGTTCGTTTTTTTATGAACAGAACTGTTAATCGTACTAATTCCCGGTCTGACAAAAACCAGCACTTATTCCATGAAACTCACACTCAACATCCTGAGAAATTAAATGTCTGGGTTGGAATTTATGGCGATTGCGTTGTTGGTCCTTTTTTTACCAGGAAATATAACAGGACAAATGTACTTGCAATTCTTAAACGACACTGTTGATCCCGCATTGACAAATTGTTAAACATGATGACCGTTACAATGCGAATGAGTTGACATTTCAACCAGATGGGGCACCTCCCCACTATGCTTTTGCTGTTCGTCAGTATTTGAATAAAATGTTTCCTGGCAGATGGATCGGACGAAAAGAACCAATGGAGTGGCCTGCAAGGTCATTAGATTTAAGCCCGTTAGATTTTTTCCTGTGGGGTAACTTAAAGAGTAAAATTTATAAAACTCAACCAGAATCTCTAAATGATTTACGTTAACGGATCATTGATGCATGTCGGAACATTACACCTGAAATGCTTCAGAACGTCCAAAACTGTTTTAAACAAAACCTGTATGACTGCATGGAAGCAGGAGGCCAACATTTTGAACACTTGTAAAATTAAAAAGTAAGTAACTGAGATAGAAGGAAAGTTTTAAATGTAAATATTCTCGTTATTTAAAATCATTCCCCCTCCCCCGTTGTAGGGTTACCCTTACCAAAAACTGAAAACTGTGCTTAGAAAAATTACGTTTTCCCAAAAAACATGGATATTAAAAATTTAAAGTTGATAAAACAGTCATTTTTTCAATGTTGACTTGATATTAAATTTAAAATTATTTTCTCGAAAACTACTGGATCAAATTCGAAAAGCTAGGAAGCGTTGAAAAGAGGATTCGATGATCTTTAAAATGAGGTATCAGTCGACTCCTTTCCCATTAAAGAATTTAGAAGTGAATCTCAACTTCCCTAGGGGGTTAAAGTGACAGAGTTAGAAATAAGCGCAAAATGTGTCCCCCTTGAAATAAAATTCGAAGGATCCGAGCGATCTTTTCCTACTAACCATAGATATGTCTCGTTTGGCCCACCTTATATATATATATATATATATAAAATATATATATATATATATATATATATATATATATATATATATATATATATATATATATATATATATATATATATATATATATATATATATTATTGTAAACATCTGACTTATTCTTTATCAATCAATTTAATCAATTAACTTAAAAACTTAATAAAGTTTTTTTCCTTTTGCTTATTTTCTAATTCTCGGCCTTTTTAAAAATATCTTTAATATTAATTAAAGCTTAAAAACCAACAAAAAGGAGCTGAGAACTTTGGAACTCGTTTACTTTAATTTATACATTTCTCGGGGAGGTTTAATGAACAAGAAAAAATTAATGCGTTTTTTGAGTTTATCTGTCAAAAGGCCTTTTTCTGTTTTTAAGAGGTTTTTTGACCGCGGCAAAAGAAAAAAGTGACTTCGTTAACTACTTTAAAAATATTGCTTTTAAGGGTCGAAAAAATTAGAAAATGATAATTAATTTTTTTAGAAGCATAACAAAATCGCGGTTAAAGTTATACAGGGTGTTCAAAAAATACGGCTTGATTTTGGAAGATGATTTTTTGATGATTTATGAAAAAGTATATATATATATATATATATATATATATATATATATATATATATATATATATATATACAGGGTGATTCACGTTGAGTGTCCTATTAAAAGTTCTGGGAAACCAAGGAAAAGAACTTTTTGAAATTTGGCACACGGCCATAACAGGTAATAAGCTACATTTTAAAAATATTTTGGCAAGTGCAGTGTTGCCAGATCTAACCGAAACCAACGGCAACATTGCAATTTTAAATGGAACACACTGTTTTTTATTGCATATTTGGTTTCTACACAAAATTCTAAGTAAGTTTTATTTACATCTTCCTATACCTATATCTCACCGTGTTTAAGAAAACAATTAATTACTATTTTTTTTTAAGGAAAATCACCATGTTAAAAAGATGACCGCGCTGGATACTAGAAATTTTTTATGGGGTTAGACAATGCATGTATTTAAAAGATCTTCATGCTATTATAGCAATATATCTTACAGGGTGTCCCAAAAAAAATGCATTTTTACCGATAATAAATAATGATTAAAACTAAGTTTTTTCAAATACAACATACTGTATTTTATTCCATTTTTAAATACACCAATAATTTACCTACAAAATGGCAATACATGTTTCTAGACCCATCTGCCACCGTTTTTTAAATACAAACAAATTTTAATTTTTTCCCCGGTTTTTAAATACTATCTACAGTAAACCACCGCCGCGCCGGCTTAATTTACAATTTACCCAGGTAGGCCATGAAAGTTTGTATTTTAAATTGCCCTGACAACTATTTGACATACAAGGTAAAAATAATTTATTTTGTTTGATTAATAAGGAATAAATGCTTAAAAAATTAAAATTTGCTTATATTTAAAAAACGGTGGCAGATGGGTATAGAAAGATGTATAGACATTTTGTAGGTAAATTATTGGTCTATTTAAAAATGGGATAAAATACAGTATGTTGTATTTAAAAAATTGAGTTTTAATCATTATTTAATATCGATAAAAAATGCAAATTTTTGGGACACCCTGTAGGATATATTGCTATAATAGCATGTAGATCTTTTAAATACATGCATTGTCTAACCCGAAAAAAAATTTCTAGTATCCAGCTCGGTTAGGCATGTAAATATTAAATCTTTTTAACATGATGATTTTCCTTAAAAAAATAGTGAATAATTATTTTCTTAAAAACGGTAAGATATAGGTATAGGAACATGTTAATAAAACTTACTTCAAATTTTGTGTAGAATCTAAATTTGCAATAGAAAATAGGGTGTTCCATTTAAAATTACAATGTTACCGTTGGTTTCGGTTAGATCTGGCAAGGCTGCAATTGCTAAAATATTTTTAAAATGTAGCTTATTACCTGGTATGGCCGTATGCCAAATTTTAAAAAGTTATTTTTTTGGTTCCCCAAAACTTTTAATAGGACACTCAACGTGAATCACCTTGTATATATATATATATATATATATATATATATATATATATATATATATATATATATATATATATAATATATATATATATATATATATATATATATATATATATATATATATATATATATATATATATATATATATATATATATATATATATATATATATATATATATATATATATATATATATATATATATAATGTATAGTTTCTAAGATAAAGGGTGTAAAAAAAAATTGTGATTGTCTTAAATATCCTGTAGCCGATTTTTTTTAATTTGTCAGTGTTTTTTCTAGTAATAAGGGCCTAATAAAGTCCAGTAGCGTATCAGGAAACACATTATACACACAACACAAGTAAAGCTTTTTTGACACTTAGCATTTCTTTTCTATCTTGCTTTGTTATCGAAAAAAAAATCATTGCATGTCGCTGGGTCCCATAGTTGCAAATAGAAACCTAATTGCTTTTAATTTTTTGTTTTTTCGAAAACCAAGCCAGGAAATAGGTAAAAATATCGAAAGGCCAAAAGGCAGTATTTTTAGTTGCTTAATCTAAAAACAAAAATGCAAACATTGCAAAAAAGTAAGTAGAGTACATTTTTCTTTACAATTATTTTTGATAAGGTGTCCTCCAAGACAGCACTGGACCTAATAAGTTTAATTAAATTAGACCCAAATTATGTCCTTATTATAAGAAATAATACCAACAAATTTCAGGAAAATCGGCTAGAATAATTACAAAAAACCTACTTTTTTCTAGTATACCACCCTATATCTTAAAGAAAATTTTAAATCGTTTTAAAGTTTTTTATGTTTTATTTTACAGGGTGTAAAAGAAAAGTCTCCTTTTTTGCAAAAACCTTGTACGACGTACCACAGAAAAGTATTTTTTATTTTTTTTATTGTATTGTTGTATTTTTTATGTTATTTTACTAGTCCATTAAAAAAACAGGTTTCTAAGATTTTTAATATCTGCGCCGTTGTTCAAGATATTAATTTTTAAAAAATTGAGTTCTTTTTAATATTGTCCTTTTTGTATTTATTGTTAATCTTTTTAGACGATTTTAAATGTTTATAGGTATCCTTTTAATAGTGAATTTAAATTTTATGTCAGGAAAATTTAATAACGCGTCAGCAGCACTGCAAAAGTCATTAAGTTTTATTTCTCTAAATAAATACATCCTAAGGTTTCTGTGAGCGCTTCATATTTTGTATATAAGATTTTATTTTATTTCAACTTTCAGAAAATATTTATTTCGAAAAGTTTTTTTTTTGGTGAAAAAAATATTAATGGCGAATGATTATTTTTAAAGGTTTTATTTTACTTATAGAGGATTATTGCTATATTTCATATTCTAATAAATTTATTGATTAACTTCTAATTCATGTTAATATTTCTTATATTGTTTACGAAAGTCGGAAAAAATGGATCTTGTTTTGTCTTGGGATTATTTAAAAAAATGTTTTTTGGCATCAGTTGTGGGTATCAAGTTACCTAAAAAATATTTTTACGCTTGACGCCATTTGTCTTAGTAACTTTAATTAATTTAGGGCTTAATTAGCCCCTTAATGCTATAAATAACACCGCCAAATTACAACAAAATTGAGTAAAGGATATTTAAGATATTTAAGTTTTTTTTATTTTAACACCCTGTATCTTGAAAATGAAGAATTTGCGGACTTATATTTAAATAAAGCTTTTGTATCAAACACCATGTATATTTTTTAAGTAGTTTTTTCATATTTCTGCTTCCCTGTTAAATACAGGGTGTAACTAAATAAGTGTAAAACATTTAAGGAGGTGATTCCTCATCGAAAAAAAGATCTGTCATATAAAGAAATTTCATTGGAGCATCCCTTGTTAAGATACAGCCCCTTAAAAGGGGTACATAAAATTTGTATAAAAATTTTTTTTTTCATAAGCACTAAAAAAGTTACAATATTGAAATTAACCTGACGTTTTGTACTACCAAAAGACACTTAACCAGTCATTCATTTGGTTTACCCCATGGTTGTAAGGTGGCAAACGCAACCCCTAAAATTTATTTCCAATGTAACTTTTTGTCTTATTATTTGTTTACCATTTAAAAATGTATTTCCGATAGCCTGTTTCATTCTAAACAAAAAATGTCTCTTGGGTTTTTTGCCCAACATAAAACAGTTTGCAGAAAAAACATTATTTTACGAACAACTTACAGAGATACATCTTTCATAAATGCGAAAATACGAAACTAATCTATCTAGTAGGTCGCTATTAGCGATAGTGACAATTAAATTGGTATGACGCTGTCAGTTTGTGAATTTTCGAAATTGAATCAATACTAATTGTGTATTGTAGTTCTGTTTTTAGTTTGTTACTTTAATAATTCACTTGTTATTAAAATGGCATACACAAATGAGGAAATGGCTGATATGCATTACGTTTACGGTCTGTCGCAAGGGAATGGGTTAGAAGCTTCTAGGAGATATGCTGAAATGTATCCTCAACGGCAGCATCCTTCACATAGAATATTTGCTCGACTTCATCAAAGATTACGAGAATATGGTTCATTCGAGAAAAGAACGCAGGATTGTGGTCGCCATCGAGAAATACGAACACCACAGCTTGAGGAAGCAGTACTTAATTTGATTAAAGAACAACCTACTACCAGTACTAGAAAGATTGCTTTCCAGCTAAATGTTGATCATATGACGGTATTTCGAATTTTAAAGAAACAACTCTTATACCCTTACCATCTGCAACGAGTACAGGCACTGTTACTTCGAGACTTTCCGAACCGTCTTGAATTTTGCAATTGGATGCTGGAAATGATTAGAAGAAATTGTGACTTTCTGAAGACGATAGAATTTACAGACGAATGTAGTTTTTCTTGGGACAAGATTATAAATTTTCATAATTACCACATATGGGCTGATGAAAACCCTCACGCTATTGTCGAAACTAACCATCAAAAACAGTTTTCTCTTAACGTGTGGCTCGGGTTATTGGGGATTATTTAATTGGGCCTCATTTTCTACCTCCTCGATTAAATGGTGAGACATACGTTCAATTTTTAGAATTGCATCCAGTACTGCTGGAGGAAGTTCCTTTGGGCGTCAGAAGGAATATGTTTTTTATGCATGATGGGGCTCCGCCCATTTTTAGTCAAGTAGCACGTCAGCATTTAACTGAAACATATGCAAATCAGTGGATAGGTCGAGGAGGACCACAGAACTGGCCCGCTCGATCCCCGGATCTTAATCCTCTCGATTTCTCTATTTGAGGCCATTTACAGCATTTGGTTTACCGTACTCCTGTTCGCGTGTAGAGGATTAAGGAACCGCATCAGCGATGCGTGCAGGGTAATCGGAGAGACTCCAGGAATATTTGAGCGAATACGTGGCTCAATCGCCGACGTCTAGATGCATGCGTAATGTCTGAAGGTAGACATATTGAACATTTACTATGATTTCTACATGTTGTGTGTTTTGTTATTAATAAATTAGTTTTGTTTATTACCCTTTAATCGTTTAATGCAGATACTAACTACAAAATAACAATAAATCCAGTTCGCATTTATGACGATGTATCTCTGTAGTTTGAAAAATAATTTTTTGCTGCGAACTGGTTTATTTTTTGGGGAAAAAACCCAAAGAGACATTTTTGTTTAGAATGAAACAGGCTATCGGAAATAAATTTTAAATGGTAAACAAATAATAAAACAAAAAATTACATTGGAAATAAATTTTAGGGGTTGCGTTTTCCACTCCTTACAACCATGGGGTAAACCAAATAAATGACTGGTTAAGTGTCTTTTTGGTAGTACAAAACGTCAGGTTAATTTCAATATTGTAACTTTTTTAGTGCTTGTGAAAAAAATTGTTAAACAAATTTTATGTACCCCCTTTAAGGGGCTGTATCTTAACAAGGGATGCTCCAATGAAATTTCTTTATATGAAAGATCCTATCTTTTTTTCGATGGGGAATCACCTCCTTAAATGTTTTACACTTATTTAGTTACACCCTGTATTTATACCCAACTGAAATATACCGCCAATTACCGACATTTTTTGAAAAAAACTAAAATGCAAAATCAGAGCCAACTTCCAACTGAAAACGTATTAAATCAAACATGTTTCATGCATAAAACGGTCAAACTTTTTAGAGAATGACATTTTAACTGTCCATTAAACTCCAATTCATCAACCAATTTAAGCAACTTCAGGACGGAAAAAAATATAAAAATTTTTACTGAAAACAATCATTTTTTATCAAACTTTATTATTGTGTCAGAGGTTGATCTATTTTTGACGATTTATGAACGCTTTACTTTTTTTTGAGATGTAAATTAAAAATGTACACTCCTAAAAAATGCGTGAATTTTTATTCAACAAATGTAGTAAGTTACAGGCATTGGTCCCGTCTTTAAACTTAAAAATATTTTTTTTGTGTGTGAATTCATTTTGGCGTAACCTAGAACCTTTTTATCTTCGAAAATTTGGAAAGTTGGAATGTTTTTAAGGAAAAAAATAATGGGAATTATCGCAAATGTTCCCTTATGTTGTTTTCAATGCACATTTGTTATCTTTTTCGAACATATTTTAAGGCATTCATGATGTGTAATGGTTTTATTTCTGAAAAGGCCTTATATTTGACTTAAGAAGTGTATTTCCTACGAAAGATAGTTAAAAGGCTTCGAAAAATTCGGGCGCTAGCCCATTCGACGCGAAATGCAAATCTGAGAAAGGCGTTTGGAGGATTTTTTCTGCCAATTAAAATTGCATTTGTTATTAACAAAAAACGAAATAAAAAAAAGCTATTTTGATTTTTAATGATAACTCAAAAATCATAAGAGATAGCGAAAATTGCAAAAAAGATCCTGGAAAAGGACTCGGTTTTAACGCCGCACACAAGCGAAATTCGAGGAAAACCCGGCCATAAATCGGAAATACCAACTTCGCAATTAAGGCCTATTCTGAGTATAATTTCATTATCTAGTTACCTGGGTATAATAAACAATCACCCTTTTATTTTTAGTTTTGTCACTTGCAGAAATATTTTAGTTGAAAGCTGATGTTCGTGAAGACTATTTCATTGTGATTCAAAAGCGCCTGTGAAAATTAGTAATTTAAATTCAGTTTTTCGGCAAAGTGTGGGTGAAAATTTTGTAAAGTAACTATGGAGCCTATTGCTGGTGGTAAGTAGAATATTAAAAATAATATTTATTTAAAATATTTCTTTACGTTTTTTTATACTGGTGTTCTGAAAAGTTACCAATTAATTTTATTTTTAATTTCAATTTTTCACTTTTTGCTAAAGTAAAAGTATGATTTCCCGTAATTTCTCGCATTTGAATTAGCTTTAAATTATTGTTTAATAAGTCCTTTGTAAGATCTCATCTTAAGTCTTAAGTTGCTGCGATAATTTGCGATCTTGACGAGAAAATATTTTTAAAGATTTATGGTCTGGGTCCAAATTCGTATAAAATGTAGGTCCCAAACGCAACAAATAATTTTCTCCTACTAACTTAAAGAATAAATCAAATTTTTATAAATGAAACATTATTTTATAGAAAATGAAATAGAGAAATAAAAAAATTGCCATATAATTTTATTAACAATTTCTAGTGGTTTTTCATATAAAAATTGATAGTTTTAAGTACTACTGTCATGAGACGGCCAGAAAATTTGTAGAATTGTATCCGTGGTACAATATGCCAACTTCCGTCCATAAAATCTTAATGCACAGTTCTGATATAATATCATATTTTATGGTTCCAATTGGGAAATTTGGCGAGGAAGCCCAGGAATCAAGAAACAAAGATATTAAAAGATTCAGAGAATTTCATGCACGGAAGTTTTCTAGAAAACAAAACATGGAGGATATATTTTGTAATATTTTAATATCTTCTGATCCTTTAATCTCCAATATGAAAAATCATCTGCTAAAAAAGCTTAAACAATCCCTTCAAATGTTTTGGCATTTTTTATGAACCAACAGTTTCTGCTGATGAAAGTGATAGTGAAGATATTGATTGATTTTAATTATTAAGATAGGTTAGGCTTTATTATTATTACAAAGTTATTGTTAAGTGAGTTCTGTATATACTTTACATATTTAAATATATTACTCTTAACATGTATTTTAAATTGCTCTTATTTTTACATACAAAAAGTTAGTTATAAAATTAAATAGAACAAAACAAACAAATCACAACTTTATTTAATTTATAATAAGCAATTTTATTAACCTCAGGTATATCAAAAGTCTTGTCATTTTGGAATTTATTTCAAAAATTTTCAGTAAAAAGCGTTTATTTCAGGCAAGTTGGGATTGAGGCACTCAACAGTGACAAAGGCAAGGTAATTTGGAAAAATGCAGGATTAACTATCTCAATCCTACAATTCTGTTAAAATGCTTTACCTCTCTCTCTGTTAAGTGCCTCAATCCAACTTCAATTCGAGCCGAAATAAACGCACTTATTATGAATTTTAAACTCTTAACTGCTTAAATTGTTAAAATAATAAGAGTCTAATAATAATAGTAACATTTTTCATAGAGTTTTATTTTTTTAAGGAAATAGGTACCTACACAGCGCTTATGTAATGCAATAAATGAACCCAAGGGGGGGGGGCTTTAAAAAATGTTTAAATGAACGTGTTATCTTAGTTTTAACATTTTCTTACGATTAAACATGTTTGTGATTCATATCAGCACTACTACTATTTATGGCCGGCTTTTCCCCGATTTTCGCCTGTGTGGCGCCGTGCGCGCAAGCTAAAATGTTGCGCCTAGGCCCATTTTCAGCATTAAATTAAAATAATAAATAATGCAGATAGAACTTCAGGAACATTGTTTTTATCGGAAATTTTCTCCCTCTCAGGGATCTTTTTTCGCAATTTCCGACATCTTTTGTGGTTTTTGAGTTAAATTAAAAATCGAAATGGCTTTTTTTTATTTCCTTTTTTGTTAATAAAAATTGTAATTTTTAATGGCAAAAAAACCTCAAAACGCCTTTCTTAGATTTGCATTTCGCGTTGAATGAGCTATTGCTCATATTTTTTAAAGCCTTCCAACTATCATAAATTCTTTGATTAAGTTGGTGTCGGGCTTAGATAATTTCTTTATAAATTTTATTTCCCAACACTCCATAAAGAAAGAAATCTGAAGGTGTCAGATCCGAAAATCATGGTGGCCACCTTATAGGCCCATGTGTTTCTATCCAACGATTTGCAAAGTAAGTATTTAAATAATCTTTTATTTGAACAACATTATGGGTAGGGGCGTCATCTTCTTAAAAGTAAATCTTTATTACTTTGTTTAAACAAACATCATTAAATATATCGAAAAGGTTTGATTGGAGTATGTCCAGATATCCATCTGCATTTAAATTTTCTTTAAAACAATAATACATCAGTTTATTTTCAAATTAAAAAAAAAACTTAAATATACCCCAAATCAGGATTTATGGAATTCCAGTATCTTTCATAACTTCGGTTTTATCTGGTCAAGTTAGCCCGGGAGGTATCCTTGCATAAAGTCCCAAGAAGCTAAACATTCACATGAACATTAGGAATACCATTATAATGAAATTGTTAAAAGTCCTCATCGATCCTATGTTGCAAGATAAATAGGTAGGTAGGTTTACAGTGAGTGGGTATAACATCCTTCCACCGCGACCGATCGGTCTATTGTGGCTCAGACCCTTTTAAATTCCTCCCACCAGGTGCAGACTTCTAATAAATCTGATTATCCTGTTGGGAGAGAGATCTTTCACCTCCCCCGGCAACAAGCTGTCATTGCCGAGGATTGCGAACACAGTATGTGTTCTGCCGATTCATCCCCCTCCATGCACATGCGGCACTCGGCGTCTTCCGCTAGGCCGATCTTGGCATGTGGTATTTTAATCTGCAGTGTCCCGTGAACACTCCCACTAGAGTTTTAAGGTGTACCCTTGATTGCTCCAGTAGTTTGACAGTACATTGTTGGTTCGGTGGGCTTTTGAAGGCCTTCGAGTATCTGAGACCCGAAAGTCCATGCAAGTACCGAATATTTTCTCTTTGTGTCCAAGCTGATATAAACTGATTGGCCATTCCATAAGATATACCGATGACCGGTTCCGGCCTGGTGAATTTTGTTTCCGCCCCCCTTTTGGCAAGGAGGTCTGCGGCTTTATGACCCTCTAGGCCGGTGTGTCCAGGTATCCACAGTAGTGTAACCTTGCAATTTCAGACGGTTTTCGAATTAGACCGGGTGGATTCAAGAGCCTTAAGAGCTGTTGACTATCGGAGAATATTTTAACTGTCTTACGTGTGCAGTGCCGATCAACCAGCGATCTAGCACACATCTTAATAGCAAATACTTTTGCTTAAAATATATTTGCTAGAGTGCCCAGGCTAAAGGAAAACTCTGCCCTTGGCCTCTGTCCATATATTCCAGCTCCAACACCGTCCTTGGTTTAGGAGCCATCAACAGATGTCAGCCCGGAGCAAGTCGGTCGTTTTTCGACTCCAGTCCTCCCTTTGTGGGTAAACTACATTGTAGGGCCGGTTGTAATTGGTTGCTGTAGGCCTTATGTCTAAAGGCATTCCCAGTCTGTCACATGTCAGGACATTTTTCGTCAAAAAGTAACAGTGGTAAACATCGTCATCTTATGATGTTCTTTTTGACCAATTTATGACAGTCCCAACTAGCCAACAGCAATTCTTGACAAACATATTTAATACGTCTAAGTTCATCACAATGCTAAAAGAAAAAATTACCACTGAACATATTTTAGTTAAGCAAGCTGACAATGACTCTGGTGTACTTATCATGGAAACTGAAATTAATCAATTTAATCCCACTGATATAAATGTTGTTGTTGTTTTTGTTGAAAATGTTGATTTGTTAGCATTACTTAGCGCTTAAACGCAAATTAAAAAAATAATTTATATTTTAAAACCAGGTAAGGCTCAACAACCATCACAAATATTTTCAAAATGGAGTTTATCCTAAATGTTAAAATCACATTTTATTTTTTATGCTGTAACTGGCTGTGATACAATCTCTGCAATATTCCGAAGAAGTAAAACACCACTTTTCAAATTATTTGAAAATCAAGACTTAGTTATATTTGCCAAAGTTTTTAAAGATATTAATTTTACTAAAAAAACTATAATTACCCACGAAATTTGGTTTCCTCTTACAGTATATGGAGCTCAAAAAAAATAACTTGCATCGATAAGTTACGTTACTTATATTTTGCAAAACTTACTCAAAATAAAAAACGTGCGCAATTAGCCGGTCTTTCTCCAACCTCGGCTTCTGCTCAACAACAGTTTTATCGGGTATATTATCAGGTTCAAGTGTGGCTTGGTAATCAACTGAACCCAGAAAAATGGGGTTAGAAGCTAATTGATAATGTTTTGGAACCAATCCACACATTACTCCTACCTGCACCAGAAAAGCTCATTAACAGTATTTTACAAAAAGGGGTGTAATTAAAAACGCGGCTGCGAAAAAGTTGGTTTATTTTGTTCACCAGCATGCATTAGTGGTCAAGGCCAGTCGTGTTCAAATGGTAAATCTCTAACAGAAAAAGAGCATTACATCAACGACGAAAGAACTAATGTATCGCTGTTAAAACAATCTTCATCATCTCAGGAAGAAAAAGGAAAAGAAAAAGAAGATGGAGAAAGAGAAGAAGAAACAGAAGAAGAAGATAATGATGAAGGCGAAGACGATATTGAATGGGAAGACCTTTTATTCTACTAGAAATAAATAAAATAGACCGTAGGGTAGGCCTGTAGAACACTACCTCACAGATGGCGTGGAAACGTGTGCATAGTACAAGAAAAAAACTTTAGTAAAATTTAAAATAGCTTGTTCTCAGAAATAGTGAAATTTAAAGAAAAAGTGTAAGGACAGTTATTTTAAACAATTTTTTTTTTATCTTGGGACGGTCCCCGAAGGCTGATGCCTAAATACTAACGTACCGTGGGTGCCTTAAGTGTGGTGAGAGGGAGTTTGTTCACACGGGACTTAAATATTTGGAGATTGGGAGGAGAAGGAAAAGCTTCTGCGGGCAGCAGGTTCCACAGTCTTGACACTCTAGGGATAAAGGAACGAAGAAAGCGGAAAGTTCGGGGCCTCTCTAACTGAACTGTAAAATGATGCATAAAAGTTGCACTACGGGTTGCTCTGTTGGGGGCGCCAGAGAAGGAATTATACTGGCCAACTCCTCTGAGCAGAAGCCGTGAAAATACCTATAGAAGAGCGACAGATCCCCACAGCTCGACGGTGGGCAAGAGGAGGAAGCCTTTCTGTGAGCGTTGGATCATTAATAAGACGAACGGCTCTTCTTTGAATGGAGTCCAGAATGCTAAGTGTTGAGGGGACGCCATTCCCAGACATGAGAACAATATTCTAAAGAGGGTCTGATTTGGGATACATACAGAGTGTACAGATTGGAAGAAGAGAAATATTTTCTGGCTCGGAAGAGAAATCCAATCTTTTTTGAAGCTGCCGAAGCTATGGATAAAATGTGTTTGTGCCAGTTGAGGTTATTCTCAAAAGTAACGCCGACAAGACTAAACGACTCTTTGTTCTGCAGAACTTGGCCGCTCATATGTAAGGGATGAGCATTTGCAGACTTTTTTCGCGACAGCGAACATGACTGTGTTTTCGAGGCATTAAACTGAACAAGATTTTTGGCGCCCCTATCCAAGATAAGTTTGAGGTCTTGTGAAAGAGATATCTGCATTGACCTGCGCTTGTTTTCGAAATCAGGATTACACGGTGGCTTAAGAAATTGAATACTAGAGTGGAAGGTACTATCGTCAGCAAAACTATGAATGGGATTCATTGTGGAAGAGAGAAGATCGTTAATGTGTAGAAGAAACAGCGTGGGTGCCAGCACTGAGCCCTGGGGCACCCCAGCATTAATTTGGTAGAAGCTGGAGGAATGACCATCTACACTAACTGATATACGTCGATTAGAAAGGAAACTGGAAAGCCAAGAGCAAAGCTTAGGGGGAAGACCGTAAGAAGGAAGTTTGTTAAGAAGCCCATCATGCCAGACCTGATCGAAAGCTTTGGATATGTCAAGAGCAACGATCTGGGATTTACCAAGAAACTCAAGGGACTTGTTCCAGTTGTGTGAGACAAAGGAAAGAAGATCAGCTGTGGATCTACTGTGACGGAATCCATATTGTCTATCATGTAAGATCTTATGTTTTTCCAGATACTTTAAGATTTGGGAATTAATGAATTTTTCCATTACTTTGCAAACAACTGAAAGAAGAGATATAGGTCTATAGTTGGAAGGGAGACTTTTGGATCCTTTTTTGGGGACAGGTTGCACACGTGCAGCTTTCCAACTCTCTGGAAAATGCCCGTGTCGTAAGAGATTGAAAGAGGCGAGTTAAGATGGGTGCAAGCTCCGAGCACATTTTTTAAGACGATTGCTGGTATGCCATCCAGCCCAGACGATTTTTTAGTATTAAGAGAAGAAAAACGCTTGATCTGTTTGACTTTAAAAATTATATCGGACATTTTATGAGAAACAGGGACAACTCTTGGAAGGGGAAGATTAATAGGAGGATCAAGCGTAGAATTGGCAGCAAATGGTTTGGCAAATAGTTCGGCTTTTCCTTTGGAGGTAGAGACAATTCCATCTTCAGAGATTAGGGGTGGAAAAGAATTTGTGCAAAAGTTCTGACTAATATTTTTGGCAAAGGACCAGAAAGCTTTACTGCCATTTGAGCAAGAGAGAACTTTATCTTTTATTCGATTGTTAAAACGTTTTTTTGCTTCTGAGATAGTCTGATTATACTGATTTCTCGCTTCGACGCTAGCCTGTCGATTTTCGGGACTGGGGTTTTGAAGAAACTTTTTGTGGGCTTGAATTTTTTTATATATTATTAACTATTTTTAAACTATTGTTATTAACTATTGTATAAAGATTAAAAAAATATATTTATATTTTATGTTTTATTATTTGTTTTCTTAATATGTATTTTTCATGGGTCAAAAGTACCCAAATTTCAGATTTTTCGAACATTTAAAAATTCATATCTTCAAAAATATTAACCTTATCGTAAAAAGTCATAAAACCTTTTTTATTTGTATTTTAATAAAGAATTTGAAAAAAATGGTCCGGCTAAAAAATAACAATTCCTTGCAATTGTTTAAACAATTTCGGTTTAAACAATAGGGTACCAGGAGGGCAATTATGGCAATTTAAAGAGGATTATATAAAAAAATTGAGGTGAAAGTGTTTTTGGTACTCATGCGATTCCTTTTAGACTATTTGTTTTTAAACCATTTTTATCATAAAACTAACCGTTTTGTTAAAAAGTCCAAAAACGTATTTTCGCAAACTTTGACCCTGTATAAAATTTTTTGCACACATAGGATCGTTGAAGACTTTTTCACAATTTCATGATAATGGTATCTCTAACGTTTATGTACATTTTCAGCTTCTTGGGAATTTATGCAAGGGTAAATGTCCTTTTTTGACCGAATAAGTTATACTTCCGCTAATGAGACGCCCACCATCTTTAAGACGCGTTCCTACATTACTAAAACTTATCTTCATTAATTTCCCAAACCGCCGGAAAATATCTCCAAGGATTTTCACGGTGAATGATGAGAAAAAGTCCCTTTTAGCGATAAATCTCAAGGGCTTTTCTTTTGTTGTTAGTTTTTGGATGCGTGACTTGTAAGTTTCAGCGGATAAGAAAGAGCTTTAGGCATTTTAAAAGGGCAAAATAAATACAGAAATTTAGGCTTTTACACAGAGGTGGATTTTAGTAAACATCTGCCTTAAGTAATTACTGTGTAACCATGGAAAAGGTGTTTAAAAGAAAACTGGTTATTTTAGTTTCACGCCACTTCAAAAAATAATAAAAATTAAAAATTACTAAAGCTATGGCTAAGTGACCAAGAAGAAATAGACAACATCTATTTATTGACAATATATTTTATTAATCCTATGATAACATGTATAGCAGATACAAGCAAATAAATTATTAGGTTTCTTTAAATGTGTTAGACAATGTTATGGTTTCAATAAAACCTAAATCTTGGACTTCCATTATTTTTATTTGTAAATTGATACACAATGTTTCAGTTGGTTATTAAGGTTTCAGAATTAGCATTTCTTAAATCTTTTATTTTTAAGATAGAAATGTTTAAAAGGTAGGATTTTCATGAAGATTCAGGGTTTAAGATAGAAAAACAATGATAATGGGAAATTAACAAATCATATAACTCAATTTTTAAATGGAAAATCAAATTTTACATCTTCCTCTTTTAAATATATAACTTTTATTGGATAAAACGAGTTGCAAGTTATTTGAATTTAAAATCTGTTCTTATAAGCCATAGTTAACTATGGATACAACCCAAAGTTTGGCAAAGTTAAGTAGCGTTAGCCATGGTTCGTATTGGAAACCAAACAAAAATATAAATATTTGACAGAAGTCAATTTCGGGTTGTATCCATGGCTAACTATGGCTTATAAGAACAGATTTTAAATTCAAATAACTTGCAACTCGTTTATCCGAACATAGATAAGTTATATATATTTGAAAAGAGGAAGATTAGCAGAATTTGAATTTTCAATCATATAAAGGGTGTTCCATTTAAAATAACGAAGTTGATAGTGATTTGTTAATTTTCCGATCATCATTTGTTTTTCTATCTTACACCATGAAAATCTTCATGAAAAATCCTGCAACTTTCATATAAACTATTTTTTTCTATCTATAAAAATAAAGATTTTAAAGGGGTGCGCAATTATACGGAAAAACCCTGTACCTTCAACCGTGTTTAAGTGATAACAAAAGTTTGGCTAAGTTATTTTAACCATACTTTTATTGTATGGACAGGTAATGACAAAAAACTTGAAGGTTTCTGAAAACATCTAAATTGCCTTAGACCTTGTTTCAAATTCATAATGAAAAAGAAGCAAAATTCGGCTCTACCTTTTCTCGACGTTCTAGTCAAACGAAATAATGGACATATACAAACCTCGGTATACAGAAAACCCACCCGCACTGGACAATATTTAGATCAAAATTTTAATCACTTGAACGGAACCAAACAAGGGGTCATATGTACTCTATATAACCGCGTAGTGACTTTATGTAATAGTAAGGAATCCCGGCAAGAGGAAATAACCAATATAACTAGGGATCTTAAGCAGAACGGCTACAGTGAGAAACTGGTTAAGGAAACAATCGACGAATATCAAAATTATTATAAAAAACTCAAACTTTAACAAGACTCCATAGGACCAAATAACGGGTTATCCAATTTGAGGTTGGGAAACTAAAACCCTGCCATTTGACATCTGTAAGAAGTAAACGTCATTCAAGCGTTTTTTTTTTAGTTGAAGATTTGCCATTTATAAAAAATTGATCGTTTAACAGTCGAACAACGCACTAAAATTACTAAATTGTTCTATAAAAATGGTGATTCTGCTGTGTCAACGTTTAGAGCTTTACGAGCTGATTACGGTCGACATAATCGTCCCACAGAGCAAACAATTTTGAACATAGTAAAAAAATTTGAAGAGACTGGATCAGTTGCTGATATAGTAAAGCATGTAAAGCATCGTAACGTTCGTTCAGCTGAAAATATCGCTGCTGTGGCTCAAAGTGTGGAGGAAGACCCTAATTTGTCGATTCCTCGACGTGCTCAAAATTTGGGCTTGTCTTATCTCTCGAAGAGGTGATTATAATTGGACACCAAGATCTTGTGATTAAACACCTTGCAACTTCTTCCTTTGGGGCCACGTGAAAGAGAAGGTCTACGCCAACAGCCCAGCGTCGATTCAAGACCTCAAAGATGGAATTCGTGAGGCTACCGAGGACATAGGGCAGTCACTTTGCGATTTGGTTATGGAAAATTTCATGAAAAGGATATGGTCCTGTAGGCGTGCTCGTGGTGGTCATTTGGCTGATGTTATTTACCATTATTAACGGCATACCTTCCTTTTTATAATGAAATAAATATCCGATCATTTATTTTAAAAAATGGCATTTTTTTTTTGAATATCAAAATAACACCGCTTATTGGAAAACCCTTTAGTTATTTTTATACCAAGGGTGTAAAAAAGTACTATTTTACATCCTTGGTATAATATTGGTATGAGATAGCTGATGCAGGAGACGATTTATTCACATAAAGTAAAATAAATAAATTGTTGTTTTATCAAAAATTAGGGCCTTATTTAATGTTATTGTTGTTTTATAAATTTATAGATACCTAGGGCGTAAAGGTGCAATTTTACGCCCTTTTTTAAATGGAGCGTAAAATCGTATTTTACGCCCGGTCGTGCAAAAATAATTGTTTACTGAATTAAAAAAATATAAAATATGCACAAATTTACCACTAAAATTTCATCCACCAAGTTATAAATACACAAAAACGTGATTTAGCATAGAAACAAAAGGTTTTTTACCTCCCTATGGATTTGGTGGAAAAGCAATTTAAATCAAAACTAAAGACCTTTCAAGACCAGACATTTTACCTACAGTTATGATTAAATACGAACCATTTATTATAACTGACAGATTTCTTAAATTAAAAACAGTTCATAACATAAAAAAACTTTGTTTTGTTGTATTCTAAAGATTTTCTGACGTAAATACATTTTCTCCTAAAAAAGCTGTATTCTAAAGATTTTTTGCGGGTAACTTTTAAACCAGCATTTATTTAGATATCTTTTTATTTCATTTTGCCTTTTTAAATGTTTTTAGTGATATTTTGTATTAAATATATTTGTTTGTAATTATTTTTTTTCATTTAAGAACTATGTAATTTTTTAATATACCGTTGCTCCAGAATCATAGTAAATCAACTTCAAATTTTTAATTTTTGAATTTTTTAATATACTGATAAGGTTTTCTGCGTTCATTCCGATAATATATTTGGAAAAGATGAAATCCTATTCGTAATCCTCCTATGGAGCTTATCTTGGTAAAATAATTTTGACTTAACTTCTAAATAATACAGAGATAACATTAGATATCTCTAAAATGGACTTTAACAAATTTTATCTTCCAGAGACACAAAAATATTTTGAAATGTTTTCGTATTACACCCAAACTTTAAGACACCTTTTTAAAACTTGTCCTCATTTTTACATACTTCAGAAAAAGTTATAAAAATGATGCTTTTAAAGAAATAAAAAAAATATTAAATAAATATTCACAGCTTCATTAACGCACATACCAAATGAACACCATCCGTTTTTTAACAATAAAAAGTTTGTTTTTAAAATTAAGGATTAACAAAAGTTTTTTTATAGTTATTTTTTAGAATTATAAAAATTTGCAACTTTTTTTATTTATAAATTTATTTGTCTTCGATTTTTCCCGTTTTCAAGGGGAGGGATACTTGTAAACACTTAAATTTTGCTTGATTTTCATAAATTTTTTTAAATAAATGAGTCATTATATATATTTTAAAAATTTGCATTTGGTTTATTTAAATATTATAATAATATATATATATATATATATATATATATATATATATATATATATATATATTATATATATATATATATATATATATATATATATATATATATATATATATATATAGCTATTATATATATATATATATATATATATATATATATATATATATATATATATATATATATATATATATATATATATATATATATATATATATATATACAGGTGATGTCACAGGTGGTGATCCTATGTAAAAGATTTGAACAAAGAAATTATGGACGAAATTTAGATTTGGCACAGACGCGATTAAAGTAATAAACATTTCATAAATATTTTCAAAAATCAAGCGATTTGCCATTATCTAAGTATTTAAAGAGTAGGTAAATTAAAGTATTTTAAATGGAAACTTTTTTATAAAAGTTAGGATTTCGTAGTTTTACCATACACTTTATTTTTAGTTGTTATTTATTTTATTATAATAAAAATTAACAAAAAAAAATAAGTTTGCCATTTATGAAATTGTATTCAAATTTATTACATTTTTATTTTTTATATCTCAAAATACTTTTAAAAAATTAAAAAATCTCTTCAACTGCTTGTTAAATAAATTGTTTATTTTTTTAGGAGAAACGAAATTTTTAACCCCAAAATTTTTGCATTTTTAGATAAATCCTCATAATTTATTTTAATTATATATATATTTATATATATATATATATATATATATATATATATATATATATATATATATATATATATATATATATATACAGGGTGATTCACGTGAGTGTCTATAAGTTCTGGGAACTAAAAAAAAACTGTTTGAGATTGGCACAGGACCATAACAGGTAATAAGCTACATTTCAAAAATATTTTGACAAGTGCAACGTTGCCAGATCTAACCGAAACCAACGGCAACATTGTTATTTTAAATGGAACACCCTGTTTTTTATTGCATATTCGGATGCTACACAAAATTCTAAGTAAGTTTTATAAACATCTTCCTATACCTATATCTTAGCGTTTTTAAGAAAATAATTAATCACTAAAGGAAAATCACCATATTAAAAAGGTTTAATATTTACGTGCCTAACCGAGCTGGATACTAGAAACTTTTTATGAGGTTAGACAATGCATGTATGTAAAAGATCTACATGCTATTATAGCAATATATCCTACAGGGTGTCCCAAAAAATTTGCAATTTTACCGATATTAAATAATGATTAAAACTTAATTTATTTAAATACAACTTACTGTATTTTATCTCATTTTTGAATAGACCAATAATTTACCTACAAAATGTCCTTACATGTTTCTATACCCATCTGCCATCGTTTTTTAAATATAAGCAAATTTTAATTTTTTAAGCATTTATTCCTTATTAATCAAATAAACTACATAATTTTTACCTCATATTTATGTCAAATAGTTGTCAAAGCAACTTAAAATATAAACTTCCATGGCCTACCTAGGTAAATTGTAAATTAAGCCGGTGGTTTACTGGAGATAGTATTTAAAAACAGGGAAAAAATTAAAATTCGTGTTTATTTAAAAAACGGTGGCAGATGGGTATGGAAACATGTATGGACATTTTGTAGGTAAATTATTGGTTTATTTAAAAATAGGATAAAAAACAGTATGTTATATTTAAAAACATTGAGTTTTAATCATTATTTAATATCGGTAAAAAGGCAATTTCTTTGGGACACCCTGTAGAATATATTGCTATAATAGCATGTAGATCTTTTAAATACATGCATTGTCTAACCCATAAAAAATTTCAGTATCCAGCTGGGTTAGGCACGTAAATATTAAACCTTTTTAACATGGTGATTTTCCTTAAAAAAAATAGTGATTAATTATTTTCTTAAAAACGGTAAGATATAGGTATGGGAAGATGTTAATAAAACTTAGTTAGAATTTTATAAATCTAGTATGAATTAAAACATGTTTCATAAAACATACAATGTTGCCGTTGGTTTGTTGATCTGCAACGCTGCTACAAATATTTATGAGTTATTTACCTGTTATCCTAGTCCAAATTTCAAAAAGTTCTTTTTTTTGGTTTCAGAACATTTTTAAGGTATTAAATAAAAAATTAAACATTATTAATATATATATATATATATATATTATATATATATAATAAATATATATATATTATGATGATAAATATATAATAAATATATATATTATAAATATATCAAAATAATAAAATTAATTATTTAAAATTATACAAACTTTAAATTTCGCTACATATATGCAAGGTTGGGAACGAGACTTCTTAAATCAGCAAGGCATTGTAGCATCGGATCTAGTGATTTGAAAACAAAAACCAAAATTTTGTGACTTTATTATAATTGTTTCATAAATTAGTTTTATGACTTTTTGACAAACATTGTTACTCATAAATTTTACTATAAATTGTTCAAAATAATTAAGAAACTACAAACAAACAAAACAATTAATAACAAAAATAAAAAAACTTGTTTTTTTAACTACCCCAAAAAAAATAATGATGTCTTATTTGAAAAATCTGTAACTATTATTTTAGTTTCTCAAAAATATTAACATTTTTTGCAAATTGGTAGAACATTCGTTTTCCTAAGGGGTTATTTTAGGCTAAAAAAAATTAATCATTTAGTTAAAGGCCACAAAGAGAAACAAAGCTATATTCTGTAATTTTCGAACAAAATTCCATGAAATATTAACTGTGAGCCAAAGTCCCGCCAGTCACAAAGAACCACATGGTGCGATATATTTTAAAACAGTCTCAAAACAATAAAATTAACTTTTTAAAAATTATAAGAAGCTTAAATAGTTCGCTACATATACAGGGTGTTTGGCACATGAGTAGACATACGTAAATCTTAGATAGGTGGGGCCGTCTGCTATGCGGTACACCCAGATATTTTGACCCAGGCTCTAAGAATTTTTATTTTTTTTAATTTTCAATTTTCGAATTTCAAACTAAACTAACTTTTTAAAAAATCATTAATTTGCATTTATATTTTATTTTAATCCAAACTAACACTAAAATCATATCTCCAAATTTAGTAATTGGGGACCCATGACTGATACAAAAAAAGGGCCCTCAAACCACAAAAAAAAGTACAAAATAATTGTAAGAGTCAACTTTGCATTGCAACAAAAAAATAGAAATGATTAAGTATTTCTAATTAGTCAAAAACATCTTCAATTCATGCCCTTTCAAACAATATGCAATAACCACAATTTGCTTAAAAACAGCAAGAGTTATTTGTCAACTTTATCAAAACTGGAAATTTCGTAAAAAAATCCCCACCTTGATAATAAAAAAACGAATTTTTCTATTGTTTTTGCTTCGATAAAATAATTTTTAAATTTTTTTTTGGAAATTTGTAGGTTTATATGAAAAATAATATCATTAGAAAGATATTTGCAAAAATTTCAAAAAGATTGATTATTAATTTTTTAAGTTATCGTATACGTCAATTTAAAAAATATGGTCTTGAGATAAACGCGTTTAAAGTATATACAGGGTGTTTTCTAACTACGGCACGAAACTTCAGAGGGTGATTGGCTAGGTCGTTTTAAGAAAAAAAGTTCCTATGAACATATGTCCGGAGTTGCTTCGTTTCTGAGATACAGGGCGTTGAAGTTTAAAGAAAAAAACGGTATTTATAAAATATCATAAATATCCTAAAACTGGCTCTAACTGGCCTCTCAGTGGGCACCATAGCCATATTATTGACGAAAAAAGTACACCAATGACTTTTTCTTATAGTTTTTATATTTTTTAGGATTAAGCAACTAAAAATACAACTTTTTACTTTCCTGTGTTTTCTTCATATCTAGCTTCGTTTTCAAGAAAAAAAATAAAAAATAAAGAAATAAAATAAAAACCAAAAATAAAAAATAAACAATTTCGACCTTAAAGTAAATGACAAAATGTCCACCTTCTCATAAAATACGGGACTGCAATCGATTTGTCATTGAGTGTCTGACACTTAAAAAAAACGATATTTAAATATTATAAATATCCTTAAACGATTTGGTGAACCAATAACTTTTTTTGTAGTTTTTTTTAGAAAAAAAATGACAAATCGATTGCAGTCCCGTATTTTATGAGAAGGTGGACATTTTGCTCATTTACTTTAAGGTCGAAATTGTTTATTTTTTATTTTTGGTTTTTATTTTATGTTGTCCATGGATAGCTTTTAGAATGAGTTAATGCGGTTTTTTCTCGAAAACGAAGCTAGATATGAAGAAAACACAAGAAAGTAAAAAGTTGTATTTTTAGTTGCTTAATCTTAAAAAATATAAAAACTATAAGAAAAGTCATTGGTGTACTTTTTCGTCAATAATATGGCTTGTGCCCACCGAACGCCACTGGAGCTAATAATTTCAACCAGTTGAGCCAAATAAGCATCTTATTACTTAAATAACTGACAAATTTTGACCAAATCGGTTTTAGGATATTTATGTATTTTATAAATACCTTTTTTTTTTAAACTTCAACGCCCTTATCTAGAAACGAAGCAACTCCGGACATAGTTCATAGGAACTTTTTTTCTTAAAACGACCTAGCCAATCACCCTCTGAAGTTTCGTACCGGAGTTAGGAAACACCCACCCACGGTTTACCCTCTATAATATTAGAAATACTTAAAATTATGTTCTAAAAATTTGGTGACGTAGTCTTAAAGGATTATACTTACATTTAATATAAAAAATAATAATAATTTTTAATATTTTACAGATATTTCCCCCCTTAATAAACCTAAGTCTAAAATTTTGTGATTTTTATAAATTTGTTTCTTTAGTTAAAATCGTAATTTTTTTTAATAAAAATATAAAATTTTATTATAATTTAAAATGTCCTTTACGGTTTTGTTAAAATAGTAAAATAACTTACACAAAAACGCTTACATTTTAAACATATTGTTTTTTATGTGTAAAACACTGTCTTCTTAGATAAAAAACGAAGACATTAAGTTTGGTATTGTCGTCTTTTCAGTTAAAGAGTAAGACAAGTTGTACTTTTGTTAAAAAAATAGTACACTTAGAATAACAGTTTTTAGTACATTGTTACTACCCGTATGTACTTATAAAATGCACTAAATTGTATTTTTCCAATTCTAAAAGTTTTTCGAATACGCTAATTTTAATATTAAACCCAAAGTTAAAAAAAATCCCAATTTCTAAGCATAAATATTAACCAAATTTATTATATTTAGATTTTTATTGGAAGAAAAATGTAAAAAACGTTTTTTACATTTTAATATAAACCTTTATCGAAGGTTAGATTGGTATTAATAATAAAAATCTCATACAAAAAATGTCCAAAACATTTAATTTTTGAATAAAAATGGAAATAAGACCAAACAGATTTTCAATTTTTCCGGGATCAAATCCTCAAAAAGGTTTTCAAAGAAAAATATATTATTATGAAAAAATCCACGGACCGGTAAGCACTTATAAAGGTTCTATAAAACCTTTTCTGATAAGGGCAACACATAAAAGTCAAATTGTTATTATACGATTATAAAAAAAATATTGTACATTTTTTTGTCAGAAATTTGTGCAATCTCCACAATTTTAGAAGCCAGAAGTTACAAAGGAAATCATCCTGGAACATTGCTAAAATTCGTACATTTCTTAAAATCAATGTTACAATGGGCCCTCTTCATAAAATTTATTTTGATACAAAAACAAGTCAAATCTCTATCTGCTAGATATTCTTAGACAAAATAAGTCTCGGCGTAACTACAATTTATAATTCATGTATAGCAGTCAATTCTCCAGTCACAACCATAGATAACCTAACTTTAGATATATAATGACTAATCGCATTTATGGCAAGTTTACGACCTCGCGCACTAAACAAACGATAGTGTCATTAAGCATGCGTATTTAAAAAGCAGGACCAGTTCCGGACTTTGAAATTTGTATATCATTAATTAATTTATATTTATATAATATATTTTTTATATATTTAGATACTAAATTCTTTTATTTTGCGTTTCTATACATATATAAATTATGTTAGGTAGTAATATAAACCATGAGTTAACAAAATTAATATTGCAAAATATAAATAGAAAAAATAGGGGCTAATAAAAGATAGGGTTAATTTCAAGACCCAGTTTTTGTACCGCCTTAAAATGGTTTGGAAACTGTTAGAATTTATTAAACGCGTGACTGTCGACTTTACAAGTTTTATGTCAGTTCAAAAACGACGGAGTTTGAACGCTTTCTATATATTTAAAGGGTTTTACTTTGCTGGGGGATCAGTAAAGGGATGCAGTAAACGGTTTTTTGCGAGATTGGAACAGACTTATAAACAAAAGGGTAAAAAATGTTTATACAAATAACGTTAACTCTTTTCCTGCTTACACTTATGTTTTCGATAGCGATAAAAGGATATTCTAAACATAATGTATTTATACAAAACGAGTATTTATTTACTAGAGGCAGCCTTGCCGTTTGGCAGTTCGAAAGAGAAAAAAGAATCATAGGATAAACCTTTCTCCGTGGCTCCAACCATAGTGCCGATAGATCGACGCGGAGAGACCGACAAATCAGCACGCAGAGCGGGTATATATATTCTTTTCACCGACCAATGATCACGTTGGAGGGAGAAAAAAGGGTTATACCGCTAATTTTCTTTCTTGCACAAATGATCGTTTTCCAAGCGGCAAGAGTGCCTCTAGTAGGTATATGCTCCAAGGGAATATGTTTTATGTTGTAATCATACTTACTGACTTTTTAGATTAATGCAATACATTTTTTGTTTAGATTTTTTTAATCCGAAATAAATAATTATAGTGATTTTTTTCAATTATGATTGTGTTACATAGATGAAACAAAAAGTTAATTCTTAGGTAAGCCACAAGAGTCATGTTCAGTCGTATTCGCCATTTTTTATTATTATTAACTACAACTCATCAGTTGTGAACCAGTACAAAAATTTGTGGCTTTCCATAGCTGTAACATTCAGAAGAACTAGAGGAATTTAAGGAGCTGACAATGGATAATATGTTTATTTTTGATTAAGAACAACATCTAAACAAACCAATGTGTTTCACTGGTTCAAAAAACCAGTAACCATGGTTTTTTTAACCAGTGTAATATATATTTTGTTTAAGTCATCAATTGACGAAGTACGGAACTGGCCGGCGACAAATTTGTAAATAAAATCGATCTGCTAGTCCGTTCTGCGCATGATTTAGGACCCTAAGAGATGACTAGAGCCACGGCGCACGGACACATTTTTTCGCCCATAAAATCTCACTTTTGAACCGCGCATCTGATACCCTTTACCGGTCCATATTGAGGTCAGTGGTCACAACTAAAAAATGTCGCAATCAAAAAATTAGGGCGAATATTCGTTTTGTTTGACATTTTGTCAAATGGCAAAAATTCGCAACAATGTAGATGTGGATAATTAAAAGATAAAAAGCTTTTAAAAAAGCAAATAGTAAACATAACCTATAAAATTTCGATCGTTTACCTGTGATTTCTTGAATTTGTGTATTTCAAAATTATATGTTAAAAAAATGAACGAACTGTCATAAAAGAAAGACTACAATATTGTAGTGGAGCTCGGAAAAATAAACTAGTAGAGTTGCTCAAAGTCGAGAAAAATCTCTTAAAAGAAAATCTTTTGTCATCCTTGATATTCAAAGACAACGAAAAAAAGTTAATTTATATTTAATTAAAAAAATCCTTCTGAGGAGAATACCGGAAAGCTATGGTGAATTATTAAAATATCATAAAATGTAATACCTATTATCTATAGTAGTCCAGTAACTAAGGACCTGAGAGTACCCAAAGCTGTAAATAAATCT
>JAHBCN010006154.1:0-50590 GCA_019359885.1 Listronotus oregonensis | reverse complement strand
GTGTCCAGAATATGGGCAATCTCTTGGTTAACCTTTTAAACCTAAATAAAATTATTTATGTCTTTTCATGGCCTACTTAGTAAATATTTCTAGATAAAAGCTGTATTGTTCAATGGCTATCTTTACTTTCTGATAAAAAAAAAATGGTTATTTCGAAATAATTTGAAAACGGATGAAGATATCGAAATGCGGTTTACGTCAAAATAAAGGTATTTTTATGCTCTTTAAAAATCCGGTTAAAAAACAATATAGCCCCATTTAATGTTCAAAAGAAAACCAGAGAAAACTGAAACTTTTGACTTCAGCGCCCTCTGGAGAAAGAGATAAGGATTAGTGGTCATTACGAATAACAATTTATTAACAAGCCTGTCATCCTCTTTCAAATAAGATCAAGTTGAGTTAATTCGGATGAAGGACGGCGAAGATATAGTAATTTGGAAGTTAATTTATCGGAGATACAAAAAAAATCTCAAGACCTAAATGAAGGAAAAATGATCGAACTTTGAATTTGCGTTTTCAAAAAAGTTCAAACATATTATGGAGATTTGTTGAGAAAATGTAAAGTTTCTGTTTTGTTATATCCATTACGCCCTCTAGCAACCGACCTAGAAACTCGAAAATTTCCAGCGATTTATTTTGGCAGCTTTTACTATATTTTTTTAAATTTCCATAACTTACTATAAGCGGTTAATGAGATACAGCCGGCCTCCTTTTTTAGTTGTACACCCTGTACAGTAACTGCATTAAATATTGGGCAAAAAATTTGTCAAATTTTGACTTTTCTGCCAATTTTTGTAAATTGTTTTTTTTACCTTGTTTTACTTTTAATTACTATAAATAAACAGGTAAAAGAAAATTCTAATATTTTATTAAAACTAACAACCTATACCTAAAGTCCCAAATTTCTGTCAGTGACTCATTTAATACCGGCCACCCAACCGACGACGCGGCTGAATAAAAATCTAACACTAGTAAATGATTTTTAAGCCTATGATATACTTTTCCGCTCAAATAACAGTGAACCGGCCAAAAGTTTCATCGCCACGTTGTCATAATTCGCAAGAATAAATCACCAGCCAGCGATCGCACTTAAAATAGCACGCCAATATGTATTGAAATCATTGTTATCGAGAAGACAATAAAAGTGGCAACACACATTCCTTAGTTTACAACTTGAAGAGACTTGAAAATAAGCGTATCGACAGGGTTTTCGTGCTGTTCGATGATTTTATTTAGTTATTATTGATTATGGACAGATTTTGTAAGTTTAAATTTTAATTTCTATACAGGGTATTTTCTAAATATTATAAATTTCTAATAATTGTAGTATATAGATATTGTTTTGTATATAAAGATTTAGTGTTGTTAAGTGCTTTTAATTATGTAAACTATGAATATTAACCAACCTTTAACTAGTTATCCGCCTATAAAAAAACGTTAAAAGAACGAATAACCACTTTGGATGCTGCAGAGATATGTGCAACTTTAACAAAAGTTAATTCGGGTACGGTATTCAGAGTTTTAAAAGGCAAAAAAATCAATATTAGTAATTATGCGGATACTGGAAAATGAGATTTTTTCGCTCTTTTTTTGCACACTTTTTACTTTTCGATTGTTAAACATGAATCAGAAGCTGTTTTTTGGCTGCCTCTTATAGTATTTAAAAAATAATAATAATTGAATCGTTTAATTCCATTTTACGACATATTCCTTTAAATTCTGTCATTTGCACGAAAACATATTTAAAAAACTCATACTATGTTAATATTAAAAAAAAAAACACTTAAAAAGTAAGGAAAAAACCTTAATTTTCAATAAAAACTAGGTAAAGCGTTTACGTCCGAATTCAACTCGAAATTCTAAAAATGTTGACCTGTTACCAGGTTGTAATAGTTTTCTTTATGACATTTTTATAAGGTATGCGAACCTTGCTTCGCTCAACCCACAATGTTTAATCAAAAATATTCTCGATATGGAAATCCTAAATATGGAACACGAAAGACCTGAAATAGTTATTGGATTCTACAAGCTGATGATCTCAGAGCTTTCGTGTTCCTTATATAGTGGATATTTTTGATGAAGCAATGCATGTGAATATCGTATTTAATATTGAGATTGCAAGATCGGTGGTGAATTGGCAAGTCGGTGTAACTTGGATTGTCTATCGTTCTGCTTTTACATCTTTTTTAATTTATGTTAAGACTAAAATTTTATTATTTTTTTCATGTAGCAAAATAAAATCAGAGAAGGTAAAACTAAAGTAAAAAAATGTATTTTTTTTGGAAAAACGTTGAAAAATCGCCAAAAAACTCATATTTGTGTTCTATGACCTCAAAATAGGAGGTATGCAAAATTAAGCAAAAAAATTACATTTTTCATTAATCCGAATAATACCAAAATAATATAGGCTTGTTACTAATTTAAAGGGTTGATGAAAATGTGAGAAAATAACTTTTGCTTGTAAAAAATATTTTTATGTTTTGACGAAATTTTATCATTTATTTTCTAAAATGCATACGCCACTGGAATTGATTCCCCTGACCCCACACAACCCGGGGCACTCTAAAAGCGAGCGATGCGTCATTGACAGAAATTTTGGACTTGAAGTAAAATAAATTAATTAACAATTTAATAAATTTAAACAAACTTAAATATCCTTTCCAACAAATTTAATGTTTTATTGCGGCCCCCTTTTTTTTAAGACAGAGTTTAGCCTTCCAGGCATCGAATAGACCAAAGCCCGGGCGTAGTCCGGATTTCCTCGTAACTCATTCCACGCCTCTAAAATTGTATCCTTAAGTTCGTTTATATTTTGCGGCCTAAACTCATTTTCCTTATTTATTTTTTTATCTAATAAGGCCCAAAATTTTCCATAATATTTAAATCCGGACTACGTGCGGGCCACGTTTAAACCCTGATACGCTGCTCTTCCATCCATTCATCAACTTGCCGGGCCGTATGAACAGGACACTTATCTTCCTGAAAGATAAAATTTCTGTCCGGAAATCGATCCAGTACAAAGAAAGCATGATATTCTGTAGTAGATCTATATATACCTCCGCATTAAACCTTCCTTCGATAAAATAACATACATCCTCAGTCCTGGTGCACTCAGCCACCCCCAAACATTTACCGAAAATCGCCCACTTCTTCTGTCCTTTTAGGTATATTTTTCATCAAATCGTGTTCCTTTAGGCCTGTATACCTTAAGTATTCCATTGTAGCACGACTGAAACACTTTTTCATCGGTGAATATTATATTTTCCCAAAAAATCAGCGGTGACAAGTAAAATTGTAGAGCAAATCCGATGCGTTGTTCTTTATTTCAATTTGTTAAAAACGGTTTTAAAGTCTTGTTCTTGATTCGATAGTTTGGGCGACCACTTGCAGCTCTTCCCTCAAAGGAGTGTGTTTCCTGCCATTTTTTTTTTAACAAAATGATGAAACTCTTTGGAATGTTAAGCTCTTCCACCACTTCCCTTTCTGGCCAACCTCTTTGCTTCACATAATGAATAATTAATACTTTTTAATCCAAGTTAAGTTTGGCATTTTTAAAAATATTTTTAGACACTGACAACGGACACCTGTTTCTTTATTAGATTTTCCAACAGGTATTTTATATTCGAAAGGAAATTTTAAAAAAAAAAAATTCCCAAGGGTTAATGGCCTTATGTCCGGGTGCCAAATAAGGAAGGACGCCGGCTGTATCTCAGCTTTTACGCCAGCGTTGGGAAAAAATATTTTTAGAAAAAGTGGTCAAAAATAGCGGAAATTATTTTCAAGTTTTGAAATGCCTAGGGGGCGTAACTGAAAATCTTGAATCTAAAAAGTGATTTTCTGTCAATTTTCATATTAACCCAAAAAACCTTTTAAGAAAAAAAAAACCTTTTTTGTTTGAAGTTTTTGCTGTATCTAAAAATAAAGTGGTGGGGGGTATTTAAAGGTTTCTGTAAAAAACACCTGATTTTCGAAACGGCCCGATTTTAAAAATTTTGGGCTACTTAAAAAGAGCTATACTTGGGCTATAAATGTTATATTATTTGAAATTTTGTTAATTTCACATGTCCCCGCTTGAGAGCTTTTTTCGAAATTCTGAAAGAAATGGTTAATTAACTAAAAAAAATTTAATGCATTGGTATGATTTTTCAAAAAAACGTAGCTAAATAATGCTTAAATAAGCTCGCGAAAACCGTATCTCGATATCTTGTTCCTTACCTAAAATTTAGGCCAAAGAAAATTTTATACGTCAATATTTTAAAACCTACAAAAGCTACAAGAAATTTTACATGTCATAAATTATGTATTTTTAAGAAACCTTTAATTTAGGTTATATAATTTTTTCGCCTAAATGCAATACTTTACGAATTATAATCAATAAATCGAAATTTCAGGATTTTTTAAGGTATACCCCTGGAATTCGATTTTTTTATTATAACTCGTAAAGTATTGCATTTAGACGAAAAGATTATATAACCTAAATTAAAGGATCCGTAAAAATACATAATTAATGTCAATAAAATTTCTTGCAGGTTTTGTAGTTTTTGAGATATTGACGTATAAAATTTTCTATGGCCTAAATTTTAGGTTAGGAACAAGATATCAAGATACGGTTTTCGCGAGCCTGTTTAGGCATTACTTAGCTACTTTTTTAGGAAAAAAAAATTATACAAATGCATTTAATTTTTTTGAGAAAATTAACTATTTCCGTCGGAATATCGAAAATAGCCCTGTAGCGGCGACATGTGAAACTAACAAAACTTCAAATATTATAACATTTATAGCCCAAGAAAACCTCTTGTTAACTAGTCTAAGCTTGTTAAAATCGGCTTAGCCGTTTTGAAGATACAGTGTGTTTTTTTACGGAAACCTTTAAATACCCGCCACCACTTTATTTTTACAGATACAGCAAAAACTGCCAAACAAAAAAGGTTCAAATTATCCTCGACTTTAAAAATCAGGTATTTTTTTGCTAGGTTATTATAGCAAAATTCACAGAAACATCACTTTTTTAGATTCAAGATTGCAGTTACGCCGCCTAGCGGCCATTTCAGAAACTTGAAAATAATTTCCAGCTATTTCTCTTGACCACTTTTGGTACTGAGAATATTTTTCCCAACGCTGTGCGAAAAATATTTTCTGAGATACAGCCGGCGTCCTTTCTTATTTTTACACCCGGTACATCATAATATTTTAATTAAAGTGGGATAATTGATGAAAGTATATAATGAGACACATTTTCATTAGGAAATTAAAAGCCGAGTTTAATTCAAAAGTAAATTAATAACTCGACAATATGAAGCCCAACAGTGAAGTTTTCTTTTTTGGTGTTGTGGCTGATTTTGCACAATTTTTCAGTATTGTGCCATATTTTGATTTTCAAAACAATACGTTAATAAGAAAAGAACGATACAAAAAGAAAGTATTGCTTTCTGCGACTTTAATATCAATTCTAGGTATTATTACCTTTTGGGCGTTTTACAAATGTGAATCAAATGAAGTTGATGCTCCGATTGCAAGAGTGCTAGATATATTACTAGCAGTTCTCTGTCTGACAATACTCAATGCCATAATAAGTTCTTACACAAAAAGAGCAGCTTGGCTCGAAATTTTCCGGGAATTCTCTTTTGTCGATGAATCTTTGTCCACCGAAAAATCCAGATTTGAGATAAATTTATGTGAAAATGGAAAATATTATTTGACATATCCGATGTTAGTGATGTTGGTAATATTGTATGCTGACGGCGTCTATTGGGAACTGAAACTTGGTAATAAATGCGGCTTATTTATTACCTTCTTTTGGAATCCTCTTACATCTGCTATTTTGTATTTTTACACCAATTTGGAGTGCGTTATTATGTCAATATTATTGATAGCCATAAGGAGTAGATACAATCAGGTTCAAAAGCTTATTGCTAACAGCAAAGTTGAGCGATTCAAAACCAAAGTTAAAACAGTGGAAATTGTTGCTTTGAGGCTTCATAGAATAATGAATCTATTTACAAATATTTTTGAAATTCCTCTTCTATTCATGGTTACTTCTAGTTTTTTAAATTGTCTCTCCACTTTTATTATAATAAATCGCTACAAATTTGCAGCTATTAATGTTACATCTCTCACGATTTACATGGTAAGTAATGCAGTGAAGTAAGTATACACATGCAAGCAATTTATTTTGTTTTAACCGACTTAAAATAAAATTTCGACCCTTTTGGTACTCTGATTTTGATAAGTAACAATTGGTTGAGATATGATGTAATACTTCATTTTTTTTAATTGCTACCCAAATTTTATTTTAAAAGTATTTTTAAAGCACAGATAAAATAAATTGACTAATTTTCGTTTTTTTCCGTGTCATGTGTAAAATGATAAATAATAAAATATTTCTGAAAAATAAACCATATTTTATTCACATTGATAATGTTTCTCCAAATAGCTTGAAAATTTGGGATAATGAGTTTTTGAAACTAGCAAGTTAAAACCGCTTGTATAAATTTTTTGAGTTGTTCTAAAGAAGTTTTATTATTAATTTTTGGAACTCCGAAAGAATGACCGCAAAAAATGCCTGTTTTTTCACAATTGGCAGAGAGGTGAGAAAAAGACATACAAATATGTATTTTATACCAAATTACCCGTTGAAAAAAATTAGGATGAGCATTACTTTTCATTTTTTGCAAGTTTTTAAAAATCACCCCTATTTAGAGGTTGAAAAGTCGCCAAATCTGAAGAATTGCGAAAATAACAGTGGTATTAAAAATTGTTCTCACTGCTATTTTTATTTCGAAGGGACCTTGGAAAAATGAAATAATACATCTCCATTCCTAAAAAAGTTATCAACCAACCCCCATGGACTATGTGGGGATGCAATTATCCCCTAAAATATATAAAATTAACTTAAAAAAAAATTGCAAAAAAAAATCAGATTTGGACATAAAGATAAAGATAGATAAAGATAATTTTATTCATGTCAAATATACAATTACAGTATTCACATTCGTTAACAAACAAAGTACATAAATGTTGTATAAAACATCATATCACAGTAAATCTTAAACAATTAGAACAATTATTATCACAATCATAGGAGAGGTACAATTTTATGTAGTTTAAAATCAAAATAAAATGTCTATCTCACAAATACAGTAAATCACAGATATAACAAAGGGTCAATTTATGTAAATTAAAATAAAATAAAATAGAATACATATTTAACAAACTAAATTTGAAAAATATTACCCTACTTTTCCGTGGTAAAGTTTGCAGTTAGAACTCGTTATGACTATAAAAGCCCTTTTAACAAAAGACTTCTTACTGTAGCTCTAAATCTTGGTAAATCCAATGTTCTTATATTGCTGGGCAATTTATTAAAGAATTTTATAGCCAAATAGCTAGACCATCCTGACACCTCGTTAAACTGATGGTATGCAGGGACAAGATCTTTTCTGTTTCGAGTATCATGCTCGTGGACTCCACTGTGCACCTGTATGTACCCTCATTGCACTTCTTATGTGGAGAAGATTCTTCGAATATGTACACTGATGGTAATGTTAGTATACCCAGGCGCAAGAAAGCGTCTCGACAATCCTCTCTAAATCCTAAGCCACATATGACTCTTATAGCCTTTCTCTGTAATCCGAACACTCTGGCAGCTTGTGGGGAATGTCCCCATGCCAACAATGCATATGTCATAACAGAGTGGAACAGAGCAAAGTATGCTATTTTCAAGGTAGTTGTTCCAATACACCGGGACAAATTTCGCAGCGCAAACAAGCCACTCCTGAGCCGACTTGACACATAATCTATGTGGGCATCCCATTTTAGCTTGGGATCCAGTATGACTCTAAAAATTTACTCCGGGGACAGCTGTCATTTTCATTTCCAACCTCACAGCCAAAATGTTTTTTTTGTTTTTGAGTGCTTCAAAAGCAGCCTATTGGCACTGAACCAGTCCTCAGCACCCGACTGTGCGTCACACAGCTCCTGCCTCGCTTCGTCTAGAGTTTCTGAAGTAAGAGAAATAGCAGTATCATCAGCAAGAAGAGTGTATAGTCACAACTTGCCTCGTTGTTGATAAGGAAGGTCATTAATATATAACAATGGCTAATAAGAAATAAATGTGTATGATAATCAACAAATCAACTACCCTTTTCTAAGGGTGAAACTACCCTGCTCAGTAAGAAAAATGAATGGAATGCTTTTCAAAAAAAGTCTTAGCTTGTTTTTTTATCCAAGTATATAAAGCAGATGTACTCTAGATTTTTTGAGTTCACTTTAGCCAAACCACTCCCCTGTAAAGGGGCATATTCATCCCCTAAAATGTAGAAAATCATATACAAGTTAAAAATATTTGGATGTTTCAGGATATGTCAACTATAATATGAAAATAAAAACACCGTTTAGAGTGAGTTTCGATCAAAAGCCACCCTTTAAATGGAGGGTTAAGCCATCCTTATTATGGGGGAAAATAAAATACTGGCTTATGCAAAAAGCATTTTGGCTTCACATTTTTCATCCCAAGTGTATAAAACAGGCCTTTTTAGATTTTTTGAGTTCATTTCTGATCAAAGCTATCTCTGCAAAGGGCAATATTATATTTTTCTACTACTGTATAAATAAGAAAACTTTGTGGTCCTAGCAACGCGAATGATAACGAAAGAGAACCTTCGTGTTACCTGGTTGCTAAGCGTTGCTAGCTACGAAAGTAATATTTTCAGCGCCTGGACAAAAAGTAAGAGTAAAAAAAAGAAAATATGCTTGTGGGAAATATTAGGATTTATTTATAAAAAGTACCTAATTTATGACAAAATATTTTAAAAAACTAGGTTAGGTATTAACATTAAAAGTAATTGTGCACTTGAGCAATTAGCAAAAGAAATTGGAGGAATAATACTTGAATTAACAGTTTTTAAATTTGTTGTTGGGGTATCGTTATCACCTTTAACTACGTTAATATTCATATTTTTCACTGTTACTTCATTAGAGGAAATATTGGTAGGAATTTCGTGTAACATCTTCTTTGAAATTTCCACTTTATTACTATAGGATTCAGCAATATATCCCTCCGCAACAGAAGAAGACTTCCAACCTCCATGCCTTTAAGTCCAAAATATCGACATCCGAAGCATTGGCAAGGAACGTAGTTGACGTTCTTCTAAAAGAATGGCCAGTGTATCTACTGATGTCTTCAAGCTTCAAAACTTCGCAATTTCTTTAGGTACATTTGAAATGGTGTGCTTTCCAATTACTTAATTAACACATTATTTTCATAACGATACAATAAACGCTCATCTAGAGCATTCTTGGTCTCAGCTTAATATATTCCTGTAGAAATCTGACATAAGGAACTGAGCCTTCATCGTTGGTTACTACAAAGTTTCTTTTAACTTTATTTTTAGACTCACTATTTTACTATAGCCACGTCATTTCTTATTTCTACATCACTTAGCTTCATTCTGTATATTTCGTCTGTCCGGCATGCCCCAGCCACTCCCATAATGGCTAATACTTTCATTGCTAAGTAACTTTGATCAGGCGCGTTAAGTAAAAACTTTATGATTTCTTCTTTAAATTTTTTTGACTTTTTTGCCTTATAGCCATCGTTTTTCCTTTTTAATAAAAGCAACTAGTTTCTGAACTCCGAAATATCTTGATTTTTGTTTACGGAAATTGTTAACTTGAGCATGGAATATACAGACCAGAGGGTTGGTGGTGATAAAGACTCGGATTTTTCTTGAAAATACAATATCACATTCTCGTCAATCCGCCCCACATTTTTTGTAGCAAGCCATTCAGAAAACGATTTATATGTTTGATGGTACCTCTCTTTAGATTTGTCTGGCAGAAGTGAGGCACACGCAAGGTCAGCTGCCTTTTGGATGCCATTTTCATATTCATTTAACATTTTAAAATGGGAATGGATTTATACTAAATTAACAATAATTCAAAATCTGACAAGTGCTGATGACAGACAATGTCAACAATAAATGTGTTGCTATGGATTAATTTTTAACAGGTAAAATTTCAAAATCTCTGATATTTCTATTAAAAAAATGATGTTAATGATTATTAAATTATGCGATACATAGAACAGTAGCAGAATAAATATAATAATTACACGATGCGAAAGGCCTTTCAGGTTCGGAGGTTTTAAATAGCTTCGCCTCGGCCATTTAAAACCACCCCACACCAAAAAGTAAACTTTCGCATCTTGTAATGTAAATAACTATTGAGATATCCTAAAACCTTTAAATATGTTTTTTACAATTTTAAACTTTGTATATGATTTTCTACATTTTTGGGGATGATAGTACCTCCTTGTAGGGGTGGTTTGGTTAAAAGAAAACCCCAAACTTGAATTAAAAAATAAAAAGCTAAAACTTTTTTTGAATAAGCTCACATTTTATTTAATTTTCCTGATAATGCGGATGACCCGTCATTTTAGGAGTGGTTTATTTTTAAAACTCACTCGAAACGGTGGTTTTATGTTAATTATCATAAAAAGGGGCGCACAGGGGGGGGTGCCGTGGGTGCCGTGGGGGCCGTGGGGCCAACCTCCCCAATTTGTCTGAAAAAGATTACTGTATTTAAAATATAAAATTATTTATTAATAAGGTTTGATTTAAAAATTACAATTCGTAGATTCAAATGTATGAAATGTATCGTATCCAGTTTTATTCACTTCATCATTATTATTATTATTATTATTATTATTATTATTATTATTATTATTATTATTATTATTATTATTATTATTATTATTATCTCGGCACCCACACCAGCTTTACCCTCGCACGCCTATGTTAATTATTATTATATTTGAGATATCCTAAAACATCTAAATATTTTTTCACAATTTTAAGTTATATATGATATTCTACATTTTAAGGGATGAATATACCCCCTTACAGAGGTATTTCATACAGACATGAGAAAAATGGTTTAAGAACAGTTTAAAAAAAAGGGTTATTTAATGAACAAGTTTTTTATTAAATATTAATTAAATCATTCACTTTGTTTTTTTACAGGGTTTTCTAACAACAATAACGAGTAAATTCAATAACATGTTTCAAAAATAATAACATTGTGACTCAATAGTCCGACAAAGATTTATTATCTCCGAAACCATTCACGACAGAGAAAAAATAGTGATACAAAAGTTATAGAAGCTGAAAATTACTTACTAATATTCCTATTTTTTTTTTAAATTAGCTATCTAGTGATGCCACTTACAGGGTGGATCAAAAACTTCCACAATACAAAAAAACATTATTTTTGTTCCACACTAAGAAGTAACACCATTAGATTGCTTCTTAAAACTAAGATATAAATGTAAAAGAGATCGATTAATAAAAAATGTTATTTTCATGTCATATAGGAATATTTTTTATATAAATGAATTTTAAATATTACTTCCGGCTTAGACGGAAAATAATATTTAAAAACCATCTACGTTGATATTGTTTCTATATGAGAGTTGAATAATTTCCAGTATAATATACAGGGTGGTAATTTTAAACGGATTTATTGCTTTTTTTTTATTTTTGGTTAAAAGCTAAAAATAAGGGTTTTTTTTGGGAGGACAGTAAATTTTTTCGAAAAAAATTGAAATAGAAAATAGTTTTACATTTTACACCCTTTTTTTGTAATTTTTGTATGTTCAGTTTTTCACCATCATGAACGGTTTCACAGATATCGAGCTTTGTCACACTATTGAGCCACCTTGTATATGCAGAATGCCAACTTTGTACGGCAAATGTTTGACTTATTTAAAGATAAAAAGTTTATATGAACTCAAAAGATTCCTGAATATTTTTTTTGAAGCAGAAACCAATGTTGACATATAAGAATCATTTTTACGTAAATTTCAAATTTGGTTGAAATTAAAAAGTTTTTTTTCTGCTCACACAGTACACAGATTTGTTTTAATTTTATATGCTTCTTTAAAAAAAAATAAAAAAGGCTTATAACTAAATAATTTTGTATGTGCCACCAATTGTATGGGGTTGTGTCCTAATTTAACTTAAAATGAAGTTATAAATAAAAAACCCCTCTACATTTAAAATATGCTTTTTTATCAAATAATTTAAATGTATGTGTAAAAAATATAGTAGCCATTTTTTATTTATTTTTAAGTATTAAAAATATATTTTATTCAAGTTTACATACTTTAAATTATTACTACCAAAAAAGCAAGACCAGCAAGACTTTTTAGCAAGACCAAGACCAAGACAGGGTGGTGCAAGACCAAGACCAAGAACAAACCCTTTCCCTTTTGGTTTTAAGAAACCGAAAAGAAAACAAGACCAAGACTAGCCCGGTCTTGGTCTTGGTCTTGCTTTGCTCATCACTAGTTGACATTGACAACCTTCTTAGGAATGGAGATGTATCATTTTATTTTTTTGCGACCCCGAAAAACCCCATTATCCCAAATTTTTAGCATGGGTTTAAATAAAATGTTACTATTTAAAAACTTTCAAACTTAATTAAAGTGGAATAATTGATTAAAGTATAAAATAGGCACCCATTTAATTAGAGGGCATACATTATTACTAAGAAAATGAACAACCCTAGAAATTTAGACAACATGGAGTCCAAATAAATTTTTTTAGTACTGTTGCTAGCTTTGCACAATTTTTCAGCATTGTTCCAAATTTTTATTTTCAAAATACTACGTTCATAGAAAACGATACAAAAAGAAACTTCCCCAAAACTGGTGGAAGACATTATGATCCCGCCAAACATAATGCCATTAATAACATGATATTTCCTTCACAATTTTAAGGCACAGCTTCTTCTAATGGTGTTTTGGAGCTGTGTTATGATGATGGTAAAGAATATGTATGCTTACTAATGCACAAAGGCTTATTTTTTAATGTAGCAAGTAATGGTAGATATGAAGGTGCGAATTAGTTGCAGCAACAAGAGTGCGCGTCGTTCAGAATCCTCTGTTTTATTTCAAACGGTATAGACCTTCTATGAACCTGTATGGTTCATAAGATAAAGTTAATACCCGTTACATTACAAGTGAAGTTATTTGCCGCTTTTTGCAATGGAAAATATTTTGAATTGAAAACAAAACGAAATTTTATGATTGACAGTTAAAAGATGATGGTTGACTGACTGACCTTTAATTAATAAAAAAATAAGTATTAATTTCAAAGCGCATTGCACTAAAGCGTTAGGTGTTCCACTGCATACCAAAAGTGTATTGAACCAAATTTGTAAAACAGGATATCGTTCTAATTAGTCGATCAACCTTATGGATTGAAGAAGCGTTAGACTTATTAGCGCTTTACGAAGTTTGGTATGACTGGAGCATTTGAAAAAGCATATCATAAACTATATTTCAGTATTACTATTGGTTCATATTGACCACAAGGTTTGGCAGAGATAGGGGAAAAGTAAATGAAAAATTGTAATTTTGCACTGGTTTCCTTTCGTCATTACGTAGTATTGATAGAGAATATCAAGCGCGAACTATATAAGAAAAAGGTCCTAAATTATGTAGAAATTGAGAACTGAAAACCATGATAGATAGAAAATCAATAATAGGGTTTGATAATGAAAGTCCATCCCGTTTACTACATAATTTGAATCATATTATTTTTAATAAATTTTGAAAACCTGTTATTTTTCGAAAATCACCACTTTTAAGATGGAAAATTTTTTCTAAATCGCAAAAACTGACAAAGTAAATTTTTTTAAGAATATAACTGAGCAGCTCAATTTTTTATTTCTGCTGTTCTCAATGTTTAGAATCATCCGCCTTTATTTTTTCATAATTTATAATTGATTCTGGTCGCTCAAACAGTAGCTTTTTACGTCTGATTCCACCAATGCATAACCATATATAATTTTAAGAGCTGAGAATCTACTATTTCAAAACAATATTTTCACATTAAATTTTGATTCCATGAATGGTCATTTTTTTAAATATCGCGTTTATTAGTAATGTATAAAGAGATGCTTAAATGACATTTAAATAAAATAATTGTGAAATACAGTTTTATAATTTAATAATTAAACAAGTTTTCAAAAATCACACGCATTTTATTACGCTTATTTTGAAACAAGAAATGAAAAACGCGAATAAAAAAATAAACTAATAATTCTACTTGTACCAGATGTAAAATAATGATCCAAACCCAAATAGGTCATCTATATTTAACATATTAACAGATTTAAAGAGTCCCAACGTCCTATAATACATGACGATACGAATTTCAACATCTTTGGTCATGATGTCAGATTTTGTTAAATGTTAAGACCTTTAGTCGTTTTAAACTTCCATAATTCAAGTGGGCCTAAAATCAGTTGAAAGGCATTAGAATGCTGTTTTGAAAATTATTTATGTTACGTTTCATGGCGTTATTATTGTTTAAATGGAACGTTAAATGATTACATTTCTTCTTATATATGAGCTACCCATTACAAAGTTGAAAAATGATCAAATGATTGAATTTGAGAATACGAAGATGATATTCGTTAACCTATTAAATCGAGAATATTTAAGCTTTGAAGTGCAGAGGTTAGTGTAAATCCTAAACTGAATATATAAATGTTTATACACGACGAAAAACATATTAGAAAACTATTATATGCCCTTATAAAATAAATGATGATGATTCATTTGAATTTATTTATATATTAATATTTTAAATTAATGTTAATATGAGATACAAATTTCAGAAACCCGATTTATGTAAAGATCTGTTCAGAATAATATTAAGTTATCATTGATATTTTACTGTTATAAAATGATGTCGCTTTAACCATATTAAACTGAGAAATATTTTGAGCTGAATTAAATGAGGTTATAAACTACAAAATTACAAATTATATATATTGTTAGAACTGAAGAAAAGCACCATTTGGTTAGTAAAAATCCGAATATATTCATATGAAAACAAAGTTGATGATGATTTTAAACCCGAAACTTAGAAAATAGTAAATTTGACTATCATCAGTATTCACAAAAAACAGTTTTAGAAGAAGTATTTAAGATTGTGCAAATTTTCAATTATAAAGAATTATTATCTGATTCTCGAAAACATGTTTTAGTTTTCACTTTCTTAAAACTGAAAATAAGATAAAACTATAGTAAACTGGTCATTTTTATCACTGCTAATGTCCAAACTTTCACATTAACTGATTTCATCATCATAATTGGCGCTACCATACACTCCACCGAATTGGGACACACCATATATAAAAGTACGATGTCATTATGTATTCTAATGTTATTATATGAGCTCCGCGCTTTAAATAAAAATATTATATGAACATATAAGCGAAAAAGAATTGTTTAAAAATATGGACTTCAAAATGAAGGTAAATTAGTCTGTTTGATGCAGTTGAGTCGAACGCTGAACTGTTTCTTTTATGAGTTATAATATTTAATTTTTCTTAAAAAGTCGTTGGTTTTATTGTTATAGTGAAAAAGATTTGTTAACAAATAAAAGAGATGCTTATTACACAAATCAGAAAAAAATTCATTTTTGCAATTATTTGAATTGATTTAATTAAACTTTAGTTAAAAAAGAATAAAATGGTTGTTTACTTTTATTTAATTAAAATGATTGTGATTTTTGATTATATCGTTTTAGACAAAAATCATCAAGTTTAATACTATGTCATGGTTTTATTTCATATCCATTGATACCAAAGAAACATGGTCTCTTTATTCCTGTAGAAGAGAGATATAGAAAATAGAGAGACGATATATATATAGCGCTATATATATATATATACAACATAGCATATATATATATATAGATAGAGAAATAGTGATAGATATACATATATACATAGTTATAGAGAGAGATATATATATATATACATATATATACATAATATAGTGTCACCTTAATTGTATTGCACAACAATTCGATATATATCCTGACCGGACACTTTAAGTCTGAAAGTTCAATATAAAATCCAATTTAAAAATGTCTCTTTTTTCTAGAAGTTGTTATCGTAAGGATTAGGTGCAGTTTTGAATCGCATTTCGCTTTTCTGAATTTATTCTTTAACCAAACATCCAGCGGTACAAAAATTCCAGATGTAAATTTTCTGATGAAAATGAATCGTCCATCGCCTTCTGATTGTCGTTTTGCTTTCAGAGAAGCGTCACAGCCACTTTAAATTGGGTTTAGATGCTTAACTTTTTAACCCTTTGAATTTTTTGACCGTTTTTTAAAAAAATTTTAAAAAATAAAACTGAATCAAAAAATTTATCTTTTTTAAAAAATTAATTTGCCTTTAGATAAAACAAATTAAAGATCCCAAATTTTTGAAATAATTAAATGTTTAAACTTTGAATATGATTTTTTAACACGTGTTTAAAAGTTTTTTATAAACCCGACCCCCTTTCAACCCCCCAAAAATTTCACCTCAAAGTCCCCTTGGGAAAATTGGACTTTTTTTTATTAAAAAAACATTTTTTCCTTTTTTTTTAAAAAACAAACGATTTTGAAATTTAGCTACTAACTCTCGGATGTACTTATGGCGAACATTTTTCCCAGGATATCTTTCTTTAGAAACAATCGCCGCTCTTGTAAAGCAACGAATTTCTGCTGCATAAATAAAAATATTTTTTATGCGTTGTTCAGAAGTGTGAACCATTTTAAAAAAATGAATCAAAAAGTAAACAACAATAACTATTTTTAGCTTATTTTCACCAATCGAATCAACGCATTGCACGAGAAACCATTTGTTTACCAGCTCTAAATGTTATCAGAAAAACCAAAAAAGAGCTGTTAAAAGACCTACAAAAAATTGTAAAACGGCAAAATATAAATCAGAGAAATAATTTTAAATTATTTTGGAATTAAACATTTTTGCAATTTAATAAAAATAATAGCTGGGACAGTGTAGTGAACGCAACCCCTTTGAAAACTTGAATTATTGTAATGAAATTAATTTAAAATATTTTAAACATTTGTAAGGTCACAAACTTTAATTTGGACAAAAAAATTAAAAAGTGATGTATCTAACCTATAATAACTTTTAGAATTTAAAAGTGGTGGCAAAAGTAAGGGTTGCTATTAAAAATTTTAGGGGTAGTTGCCCTGGGCGTGAGAGGATTTAATTTTAAGAAATAACAGATGCCTCAAAAGTTGTCCCCTAATTTTCACAAGATCATTAATTTAATGCATATTAAATGCCGTTCGTTTGAAAATTGTCACCCTGTATATAAATTTAGATTGTCAAAGATTTTTAAAAGTTTTTTCACTTTTTAAGCAACCATGTATAGTCGTATAAATTTAAAACTATTTTATATCAATTATTTATGACCGATTTACCCTTAAATTTTTACAGATTTAAGTCACTCTGTATATCCTGATATACTAATTAATGTGAGGTAATGAATTAAACAGCTTAATTAGAAACATTTTTAATTAGAAAGCAAAATCGATTTTTATTTATAACAAAATAAACAATCCTTAAAAACTCGATTACATGGAGTCCACCAGTGAAGTTTTCTTTTTCGTTACTGTAGCTAATTTTGCACAAATTTTCAGTATTGTTCCATATTTTGATTTCCAAAATAATACATTAATAAGAGAAGACAGATACAAAAAGAGAGTATGGCTTTTTGCTATTTTAACATCAGTTTTAGGTGGTGTTACCCTGTGGGAAGTATACAAATCTAAAGTAATCTTTAATGGTGTTTTTAGATTCTTAGTGCTGTTATCACTTGTCGTCTTTCTCGGGACACTTCTCAATACAATATTTAATTCTTACATAAAAAGGTCAACTTGGCTCGAACTTTTTCGTGAATTCTCCTATGTCGATAAATCCTTGTCCATTAAAAAATCAAAATTTGAAAAAAGTATATATGTCAATGGCAAGTGTTATTTAGTATGTCTGACGCTAACGATGTTTATAATAATATCCATTGACGGCGCTTACTGGGAGAGAAAATTTCGGAAAAATGGCTCATTAACTGCGTTTCTTTGGAAGCTTTTAAGATCTTTTATGTTGTATTTTTATCCCATTCTGGAATGTCTTATTATGTCGACATTATTATTTGCCATAAAAAATAGATACTATAAGGTTCAAAAGCTTATAGAGACGATTAAATTCAACCAATCAAAAAACACGGTTAAAACCAAAAACATTAAAACTAAAAGACCAAATTGTTTACATTTTTATGTGGCAAATTGTCATTCCTTCTTTATTTTTCATCTTTTTCGCTCAAAATTGCACCTTTGCCGGCTTCATCTGTCTGTAGGAAATATTCGGAAAAAATGTATTAAAACGATTGACTTTAGGAAATTTATTAACGCCTAGTATACATAATAAAAGTAAATTAAGATATGCGCAATAAAATTACAATTTAATGTTTCTAATGTAACACGAAGTTTACTTTAAAAGCTAATAAAAAGTTGAAAATTTTTCAAGCGTATAAAAATATATGGCACTACGGCAACGTTGCAATGTTATTTTACGAGTTTTACAACCGGCCAGATTACAATGAATGGTGATGATAAATTTCGACGTTGCTAGTTAGACCTAACGGATGTTTAGTGTTTCTGTGCGTTTTGAAAAGTATTAAACAATTTAACAACCTTTTTTGTGAACACTTAGTGAACAAATAAACAATCATGGTACATGCATGCGTTGTGTGCAAGAAAGTGCATCATTTGAATCCAGATTTGTCTTTTCACCGGTAAGTATTTTAATTTGAGGTTATATTATTTTTATATGAACCAGTGCAGTAGGGCAACTATATCATTATCTTTTATATACCATAAAAGTGTTGTTTTACTTAAAAACAATTTAAAATATGCATAAATAAGTATTTAATGGTTATTTTAAAATCAGGATTTACTATGAAACCGTAAAAAAGTTGGATTCAACACGAGTAAATCGAGCGCGAAGCTTAAGTACCAAATTAATTTTGTTTCGCAATGAATAGGTACTTAATAATAGCAAAATTTCAGTTTTTTTCTGTCTCCAAGCATGAAATTTTGTAATTTAGGTGGTCCATTATAATAAACATATATTTAATGTATTATTTCTATAGTTTGTTCAATTTTTGTGTTAATAAAATAAATTGTTCCTAGGGGCAGTGTTTTATTTATTTCAAATATTTTTGTACCATCAGACCATCCTTATTATAATAAAAAAGGAATTGCCACGATAGGGCATAAATTCTAAACCATTGTCATGGTCCCATTTAAGAGCAAAATTAAATTAAATCAATTTTGTTTTAAAACCGTCGTTGTAACTTGAATTTCCATCATAAAATTTAAATACGTACAAACTACTGTATCTTTTGTATTTTTCAAATTATTATATTATCGTTGATTTAAAGGTAAAAAAAATCAACTTCTGATCTTATATGTAAACAAAAAAAATAGTAAACATAAAGCATTTTATTTCTAAATCTTGTATTCTTTATATGAATCAGTTGGTAACTGCTAAATTTAGAAACGTATTAATTGCTTATAACTTTGCCGTATTTTTTATTATTAACGATTCGAACCGTTTTAAAAACATCATTTCTTTATTCATTAGTACGTTTATTTCATTCATAAATTAAATATTCTTTAAAAACAGTTTGAAACTTTGACAATAAAATAGACGACTCTATTATATTGCGTTTTGCTTGTAAGCCCAAGATAATATACTGTTAGGCATAAAACTCTACGCCACTGGTTTTTCAAAGTCGACGCACAGCATACAGTGTTGCCGGCCAGTCCTAAGAGATCTGTTTTTCTCTTGCACTCGCCAATAATTTTAATACAATGTTTTGCCACAATTTTATGGGATTTATGAATGAAACATTTGGTCTTTTAGTTTCAAGGTCTTTGGTTAAAACGGTGGAAATTCTGGCTTTGCGACTTCATAAATTATGACCATATTCAAAAATATTTTTGAAATTCCCCTTTTATTAATGGTTATTAATGGGTTCCTTGAATGTGTCAGGACTTGTATTATGATGAGACGATATACATTTGCAGTTATTAATGCAACATCTCTAATTTTCTTTATGGTAAGTAATGCAGCGGATAGGAAGAATACAGTGTGGCCCAAATTGGGTATACATGAATGGGTATCTTGAAAACTATCGGAGATAGAAAATTGGTTAAAGTGGGAAAGTTGTAGGGTATTTAATTGCCAATCCAATGCCGCTTAGACAACGTTTTTATCTTTTTTTGATTTAAAGATATTTAAAAAAAAATCAAAAAGTTGCATTTTCAAAAAAGTGCTGATTTTTTTTTATTTTAAAATATTTTTCAAATCTGTAAATACATTATAAGGGCAACCTTTTAAGGGCAACGCATTCCTGCATTTAGTTTTTAATTTCGACGTTTCGGTTGAGGTACCATCATCAACTTCTTTTTTCTTATAGCGGCCAGCCTACTATTGTTCAAGGTTTAAGAGATACAGACTACCCAAGACTATCAGAATTTTCAAACTCGTTTGTAAAGCAATGTCAAGAAGTACCCCATATCAGCAGGAAAATTATTTGGACCGACGAAACGTTTTTCAGCTACTGTGAAGTATTTAAGAGGCATAATCGTCATTTCAGGGCCACTGAGAATCCTAATGAAGTGTTCAAACGTAGGTTATAAGTAAGATTTGGATTTAATGTATGGTACGGTATGTACGGTATCACCCAGTCCGCAAAATTATTTTTAAGTCAAATGGTATACTTTGTTTTTAGTTACGTTTTACGAACAAAAACACGGTTTTCCGCGCCACTGCGATTTATTTCACGAAAAAGCCGGAGCTTCCGAATACGTGACTTCACTTGGTTAAAGTCGAAACGAAAGTGTGTGCGTCGCACTTATTAAACACTGCTTTTTGGCCAATTTTCTGATTTTTGGGTTAACTTTTCCAGACAATATATAATTTATTTTTACATACAAAGTATGTGGCTGTTATATTTCGTAAATAGTTCTTTTTTTTTTAATTTATTAATGAATATTTAAAATTTTTCATTATATTGTGTTTATTCTTGGTAAGATGGTGAGAGCTCTGTTGCGCCAACGAATACGGTTAACAATAAAGGACCATTTATTTATAATAACCATACACTAACAGGCCAAAGTATTTAAATCTTTTGGAAGAGCAGATATTACGGGCCAAGAGAGAGCTATAGCATCTGGAGAACAAGTACTGAATTATGTGTGGTTTCAACAGGACGGGTGCCCCGCACATAATACTCGGGACGTTCAAAATCTACTAGCACAAGTGTTTAACAACAGAGTTATCGCAAACGGCGGTCCTGTAAATTGGCCAGTTAGGTCCCCAGCTATGTTAAAAATGAAGTGTATGAGTTTGAACCCCCTGCAACTATAGAACAATTAAAGGACAACTTAACGAAACATTAACTTTATCGTTTTTTGACATAAACACAAAATATTTTTATAATGTGCTATGCATTATTTTTAAGAAAAAAATGTTCTATTTAATTAAGCAAAAAAATAAAATGGCCGCCATAAGAAAAAAAGAAGTTGATGATGGCATTTCAGAACCGAAACGTCGAAATTAAAAACTGAATGCTGGGATGCGTTGCCCTTAAAAAGTTGTCCTTATAAGGTATTTACAGATTTTAAAAATATTTTGAAATAAAAAATATACAGCACTTTTTCGAAAATGCAACTTTTTGATTTTTTAAAAATATCTCAAAACCAAAAAAAGATAAAATCGTTCTCTAAACGGCATGTCTCTTATGGTTTTCAAGATACCCATACATGTATACCCAATATGGGTCACACTGTATACAACTACGGATCAATCGATTAGTATTTTTAGTAGAAGAAATATTTAAAAAGTATGTCTTAAATTTAAGATATAACGTTATCGTCGATTTTTTTTTAATTGTAACCCAAAAGTAACATTTTATTTTGTGAGAAGGGTAGTTTGGAACACAACGCCGAAGGCAATAAAATAAAATCACCTTTAGCACGTATATCATCCACTATTTTTTCTACAAACAACAATAAAAGTCCAAATTAATATTTTTTTTATTTTTAAAGTCTTATTTCATCTAATTAATCTATGAAATAAGTTGTTAAGGTTTTAATTCAACCAAGTATAATAAAATTATTACGCATCAAAAGTGTAAAAAAACCGTGTAGGTAGCGCCCTACAAGTGGGAGTCCTACTAATATTAAACTCGAATTTAGCATGTCGAAATACCCTCAGATAACAATTTTGATATAAATATCGACATAATTTCAAAAATTATTTACAAAAAAAACACAAAAATAAAAATAAAACTTTAACACCCTGTATCTACAAAACGAAGCATTTCCGGACCTAGATATACAGGGTGTCCCAGAATATGTGGGCAGTCTCTCGGAATCTAATAGAAACCCTAAAAATATTATAACAAATTCCAAAACAGTGGCGTGCCATTTTTTAATGTAATAAAATTATATTTTGGTCAATATTAACGGTTCAAAAAAGGTAGATAATAAATTCTTTTCATTAAATTATGAAAAAATGTATCCTCTTTAAAATATATAAAAATTAATATATCAATACATTTGTTTTTTTTTTGAAAAATCTCAAAAATTTGCTACCATTTCAGTTAACGCCATCTAGCGGCGACAGCAAAAGTCAAAAATTCAAAACCAAATAAGCGTTTTATAGTGCAAATTATGCTCTTTCATATGAGCCTAAGTTTGCGGGAAACGGGAGAAATCTTGGTTTGTTTAAAAAAACAATTGAACTTCCCCCACCGCTTTATTTTGATAGATAGAACAAAACGTTTTAGACAAAAAATGTAGGAAAATGGTCAGTAAATATAAAAAGATATCATCGATATACTTTCATTAGACAAAATTCTATAAAAATCCCATTTTTCTACTTGGTGTTGGTTGTTACGCCCTCTAGCGGACGTTTGACAAAGTCGAAAATAATTTCCAGCAATTTCTCTTGGCGACTTTTATCATGATTTTTTTTCTCAAATCTATACGACTAATATCTTATGAGATATGGCCGCTCGCTACCCTTAACTGATCACCCTGTACATATATGCCAAATTTCTTTAAAATATCTAAAGTGGTATTGCAGATATTAATAATAAATTATTTATTTTTGAAAATTTTACCACCCCGTATCTCCAAAGTTAAGACGTTTAGGACATACGTTCATATGAAGTTTTCTTCTTAAAATGGACCCAAAAATTGCCTTCTTAAATATTGACGTACAATTAGAAAACACCCTGTATAATGTAAAAAAAATTACCAACCATATTATTTTATTTCTCGTAAACAGTTGATTTTTATCGATGTCAATCAAAAATACCTTTTTTCAGTTTAAGGTTAAAGCTGTCCAAAAATAATATTGTTGAGCCTTTATTATACAGGGTGTTATAAAAATTGCTATTATTGTGTCAGAGCTAGTCCGTCCCTGGCAAACTAAATAAGCCAAATATGATTGAATGGAATCATTTTAAGAAGACTTATTTAGTAACCATTAAATAAAAAAAATTAATTACCCCTAATATTTTAAAATTATTAAAAAAACAATTTTCAGAATCGTCCGTTGTGTACCTACCTGTATCTCCGTGGGGAAGGCTCGTAGGAAAAAAGTTTATGGGAACTCGTCATAATATTTTTAGGTTTTCTATAAGATTCCGAGAGATTGCCCACATATTCTGGGACACCCTGTATATAGGATTTTTTTTTAATTTGTAAGGAAACCGTCCTGAATTGTTTTGCAATATTAATGAAACACCCTGTATATTAATGTGTCAATTAAAGTAGAATCATTGATTAAAATATATAATAAGGCACTCATTTAATTAGAAGGCGTACGATATTACTAAGAAAACAAACAACCCTAGAAAATTAGACAACATGGAGTCCAACAGTGAAGTTTTCTTTTTCAGTACTGTTGCTGGTTTTGCCCAATTTTTCACTATTGTTCCATATTTTGATTTTCAAAAAAATACGTTGATTAGAGAAGAACGATACAAAAAGAAAGTGTGGCTCTTTTTGACGTTAACATCAGTTGTAGGTGGCTTAAGCTTGTGGGAAATAGGCAAATTTAAATTATTTAACGGTGTTTTTAAAATCTTAGTTTTGTTGTTACTTCTTTTCTTCTTCGGGACAATACTCAATGCAGTATTCAATTCATACAATAAAAGATCAGCATGGCTCGAACTTTTCCGTGAATTTTCGTATATTGATAAATCTTTGTCGGTTAAGAAATCAAAATTTGAAAAATATATGTACGAAAATGGCAAATATTTTTTAAGATGTCTGGCGTTGACGATATTTATAATAACATACGCTGATGGACTTAACTGGCAGAGAAAGTTTCGGCAAAATGACCCGTTTGTGTTTTATTTGTGGAACCTTCCAAGGAGTTTTATTTTGTATTTTTACCCCAGTTTAGAGTGTATAATCATGTCAGCTATATTATTAGCCATAAAAATTAGATACAATGAAGTTCAGAAGCTTATTAAGACGATTAAATTCAAACAATCAAGAAACACTGTAAAAACGGTGGAAATACTGGCTTTAAGGCTGCACAAAATTATGTGCATATTTACGAATATTTTTGAAATACCCCTTCTATTAATGGTTACAAATGGCTTTCTTAATGGTGTTGGGACTTGTATTATGATGAGGTGTTATAATATAGCAGTTATTAATGTAACAACTCTTATTTTATATATGGTAAGTAATGCAGCAGATAAAAAAGAAGTAACTGATAAGAGATAGCGCTGTTGGGTCCCCCGTTTTGTACTTCTAAAAATTGTACTACCTTTCTATGAACGCTGGTTAAGTTTCATGTAGATCTGTCAATTTGTTCGTATACAGGGTCGAAAATGCTTTATTTTTATGATACGGGGTGTTTAAAATTTTTCGCCTTTTAAAGTTTATTTCCCATTTCTCGAAAACCCGTGAAGATATTAAGATAAGTTTTGCTACACGCAAATATATTATTATAGGTTACATTTACATGTACAAAATTATTTTTAAGGGACTTAGATCAGTGGCGTTCATGTCGGTAAGTTCTTATTTTTAGCAAAGAAAACAGTACGCCACTGGTTTTCGCAAGAATTAGTATTGCTTTCTTAAAGCCAGTTTAATTCTACTTAAAAAGTACCTCCTGGACTTTGTGGTCCTGACTTACCGTTTTCTAAATAAAAATTTATTAATTTGTATCCGTATAAGCTGTTTTCGCCGGAGTCCTCAAATATTTCGAAGGGGCAGAAGAAATATTCGAATGCGATTTACAGCATGCATTAACGCAGAGGGAAGCCATTTACAGCATTTGATCTAAAGTTAAAATCGAATACATGATTCCTGAACAATTAGTACAAATAAAATAATAAAATTATAAATAAAACATAAAACAGCTAAGTGTACTTTTAGTTTTATTTCGAAAACGGTAAGTCAGAACGAAAAAGTCCAAGAGGTACTTTTTAAGCGTAATTAAAATGGCTTTAAGGGAGCAATACTAATTTTTGGAAAAACCAGTGGCGTACAGTTTTTTTCGCTAAAAATAAGTACTTACCAGCACGAACGCCACTGATCTAAGTGCCTTAGAAAACAATTTTGTACATGTAAATGTGACCTATATTTATACATTTGCGTGTACAAAAACTTATCCTAATATCTCCACGAGTATTCGAGAAATGTGAAATAAACTATAAAAGACAAAAAACTTTAACCACTCTGTATCATGAAAAACGAAGCATTTCCGGACCCATGTTTATATGAACTTTTTTTCATATTTTTGGATGTACAATCTGCCCCTAAATTTTCCTTACAACATTCTGTAACACCCTGTATTTACAGCACTTTAAAATTTACGTATCGCTTTTTAGTCCAGTAAATAAAGGGACAAAGCTGTAAATAAATCTGAACAGTTTTCCCTTGTGGCGCAATTCTTAGGTCTTCGGGGATGCTTTCAAGCGAAAAAAAGTTTATCAACATTAACGGGTGGGAAAGGGCTGAAAATGGTCCTCAAGGCCCGAAAAATGGGTTTCCCGCTAATATCTGCCAAAATATGCGAACTGGAGAATTTTTGTTTAGACAAAAAATGAAGATCGCCTTGTAATCTTCAAAAATGGTCCTTATAATTTTTTTCCAAAAAATCCATAGTTTTTGTGATAACGGGACCCAAAAGTCCCCTCATTTCAGCTGCCGCCCTACCGCTAGAATGCTGCTATCTTCATGGATTCACTTATAAGCGGACGAATTGTTCCATTACTCGGGCAATAATGTACATTTTTTAATCATTCATGGCCGGTTGCACCAAAAGTATCTTAAGTAGACCTTTATTAAGAAGCTCTTAAAATTAAGGGTAACTTAAATTGTTTTCGCTTTCACCGTTAGATTTTTATTGCAACTTAACTAAGACTACTTAGAAAGATGGCAACGTTGCATCGTTCTTCTTTTTTATTGTTGGCCTTTACAACGCGAATAATCAGAATCAACTGATATTAGATATTTCCTTTTCTAGCTTGTGTGTCATTTAAATTATAGGAGTAATCCGACTTGATTCTTTGTAAATAATTAAAACTTTAATTTTTTTTCATTTTATAGACATTATAATACTAAATCAGTAGTTAGTTTGTGATTTTTTGTTGTAAAATTAATAACAATATGGAAAAAAAAGATCAAGGGCGCCTTTCTTTACGGCCATGGAAAGGGAATAATTATTGTCAATATGAAATATAAACACAAATACATCATTAAAAAAAACTTTTATTATTTTATATAAACAAATTAAATATTCCTAATTTACAAGTAAATACTTAAAATTTAAAAGCTAATACAAACTTGTCATGTTTAAACTAAAGCTCATCTTCGATTTGCTCAAGTAAGCTGAGCACTGTTGGTTTCGTTAATTTGAACCTTTTTGAAAAATGTAAGATTATTCATCTCTTCAAAACAGTTCTTTTTAAAAATAACAGAACAATGTCCAAAAGAATAAAAAAAGGTAAATAAATCTCAAAATTGCCATAAGTAATAAAAATTCACTGTTTCTACATTTTTCTTGGAAATCTAATTTACATCGCATTTATGCTATCACAATCCAAAACACCATTGTTTAAAAACTTCGTTTTTACATAATTTTTATCAAATTAATTATTTGAAACTACAAACAAACGAAAAATAAATAAACAATAAACAAAATATTTGTCAAATGTCAACTTCAAATTACTTAAGGGATCATTAAGTACAGAAAATCCTACACTTAAAGTTAAGGGACCATTAAGGACCAATTTCAGCTGGTGCAAGAAACATTTGAAACTTAAGAGGCAGTTAATGCTTAAGAACAACTTAAGTGTCGCAAAAAGTGTTAGTGCAACCGGCCATCAAAGTTCATCGGAATGAGAAAACCCGTACGTATCATTGCATATGAATTTGGGTCCATTCTGATTTTTCTAGAATATTAAAAAAAGCGGTCAAAGTTTTTTTTCACACTTTTTTGACAGTATCCCATTAATTTATTGATAGTTTTTGAAAAAATGGTTTGTTATTATCATTTCTTTTTTATAATGAGACCTTAGCAAGTGTTCAATGATTCCAGAAAAATTTCTTTACCATCTTTCTTGCCCATCTGCATTTTTAGCCGTTTAGCCACATGATCCTGTGTGAAATGTTATAGATTTTTCAACCGCCGTTTTTGCGAAAAATATTGGTGTTGCGAAAAAATGATAAGGACTATTTTTGTAGACTTCGAGGTGATCTTCATTTTTTGTAAAAACAAAAATTCTCTAATTCGCATATTTTGGCAAATATTCGCCGAAAACTCATTTTTGGGACTTTGGGGGGCCATTTTCAGCAGGTTTCCGCTTCGGAATCATAATAAACTTTTTCTCGCTTGAAAGCATCCGCGAAGACCCAAGAATTGCGCCACAAATGAAAACTGTACAGATTTATTTACAATTTTGGGTACTTTCAGGTCTTCAGTTATTGGACTATTTCTACAATGGCAAAATTTTTTGTCATGCAGTGATAAAATTCTAATTTTTAAGGTGTAGCACCAAAACAAATTTCTGACTGATTGTTTAAAGTGTATTAGTACTCTTTACCTTTAATATAAATAGCAGAAAAATGGGTTGCTGAATGGAAACATAGTCGTGCAAGTGTTGAAGACGTTTCATGTGAAGGGCGTCCAAAAAACATTAACAGAAATTGCAGCAAAAATACTAGATATTGTTTTGGAAGGTCGTCAATCAACCTAAAGTGATTTAGTAGAAGTGCTAGGGATTTTTTAGCTATATTTTGGCTAAAGTTTTGCTTTCTCAGCAACATTTGGAGCATTTTAGAAAATATAAAACGGATTTTGTACGTCTTTTCATCATTCAAGGTTAAACATTAATCAAAGACACCCATACACACCCGCACCATTAAAGTTAGGGTCAAGGTCAAACATTAATCACACACCTGCATTGTCAAGGCCAAGGTCAAGAAGCAGGGGAGCTTGACTTCGGTATTTACATTCTACTTCCGTCGTTTATGGAAGTATTGACAAGGGCATAGAATATTGAAAGAAATGATATATGATACGCAACCCTCTAAGATTAACTTCAAAATAATATTCGGAGTGTCAAAGATTTTTAACAGTTTTTTCATTTTAGTTTTAAGTTTTAAATCAAGCGTATTCTTTCTTCTCTTAATACTAAAAATCGTCTGGGCTGGATGGCGTACCAGCAATCGTCTTAAAAAAATGTGCTTCCGAACTTGCACCCATCCTAACATGCCTCTTCCGAATCTCTTACGACACGGGCATTTTCCCGGAGAGTTGGAAAGCGGCACGTGTGCAACCTGTCCCCAAAAAAGCATCCAAAACTCTCCCTTCTAACTATAGACCTAGATCTCTTCTTTCTGTTGTTTGCAAATAAATGGAAAAAATTATAAATTCCCAAATTTTAAAGTATCTGGAAAAAACAAGATCTTACATGATGGACAGTATGGATTCCGTCACAGAAGATCCACAGCTGATCTTCTTTCCTTTGGTGAATCCCAGATCTTGCTCTTGACATATCCAAAGCTTTCGATCAGGTCTGGCATGACGGGCTTCTTAACAAACTTCCTTTTTACGGTCTTCCACCTAAGCTTTGCTTCTGGCTTTCCAGTTTCCTTTCTAATCAACGTATATCAATCATAGATGGTTATTCTTTCAGCTTCTACCAAATTAATGCTGGGGTGCCCTGGGGCTCAGTACTCGCACCCACTCTGTTTCTTCTACACATTAACGATCTTTTCTCTTCCACAATCAATCCCATTTATAGTTTTGCTGACGATAGTACCCTCCACTCTAGTATTCAATTTCTTAAGTCACCATGTAATTCTGATTTGAAAACAAGCGCAGGTCAATGCAGATATCACTTTCTCAGGACCTCAAACTTATCTTGGATTGGGGCGCCAAAAATCTTGTGCTTCGAAAACACAGTCATGTTCGCTGTCGCGGAAAAAGTCTGCCGATACTCATCCGTTACATATGAGCGGCCAAGTTCTGCAGAACAAAGAGTCGTTTGATCTTGTCGGCGTCACTAACCTCAACTGGCACAAACACATTACATTCATAGCCTCGGCAGCTTCAAAAATGCTTAGATTTCTCTTTCGAGCCAGAAAGTATTTCTCTTCAATTTGTATACTATGTATGTATCCCAAATCAGACCCTATTTAGAATATTGTTTTCATGTCTGGGAAATGGCGTCCCCCACAACAATTAGCATTCTGGACTCCATTTAAAAAAGAGCCGTTTCTCTTATTAATGATCCCACGCTTACAGAAAGACTTCCTCTTCTTGCCCACTGTCGAGTTGTAGGGGGTCTGTCGCTCTTTTATAGATATTTTTACGGCTTCTGTTCAGAGGAGTTGGCCAGTATAATACCGTCTCTGGCAGCTCCCAGCAGAGCAACACGTAGTGCAACTTTTATGCATCCTTTTACAGTTCAGTTAGAGAGGCCCTGAACTTCCCGCTTTCTTCGCTCCTTCATTCCTAGAGTGTCAAGACTATGGAACCTGCTGCCCGCAGAAGTTTTTCCTTCTCCTCCCAATCTCCGAATATTTAAGTCCCGTTAACGCGGAATCGAGGCAGTTTTGGCCGTGTCGGCGTTGAGTAAACAGCTCTCCAGCCGTCTAATAGCGGGGTGCTTGGTCATGGGGGAAATAATTTTCAAATGAGAGCATAATTTTTAGATTTGAGACATAATTTTTTTTTCAAAATTCATAAGGGGATAAATTTTTTTCGCTTCTAATAAACTAACCCATGGCCAAGTTTTAACTTTTACTTCCTATAACAATTTTCAACCTTCTTTGTAAAATAATAACGTATTTTGTCTGGGATTAATTAATAAATTTAATGTAAAGTTTCTTTTGGTGTTTTTAAATAGTAATAAAGAGATACAAGGCAGAACTCCGCTGATTGGTGACGCAACGGCGTTTTAACAGCTGCCGACTTACCAATCAGGGTAAAACCAAATTAGGTGAGGTAATTCTCGAGCGCGGTGTTACTGCTACTTCGTTCGGCGCTGCAGTTACTTCGCGCAGCCCCTTCTGCCGATAAGTAACCGGGTCGCTCCCCAGCATTTGCCGGGAAAGCAACCGAACCTTGCGCCCGCCTTTCTACCATAAAGCCCAGTTTGTGCGAAAACCCCGTTTCACTAAAAATTTAAAGCACGATGTACGACGCTTAGTAACTTTGGCGAGCTACAGAAGCGTAGCGAATAGCGTACTTGGAGGAGCTAGGCCATGTCCCGGGGGCTACGGCCACCCTCAAATAAGGGACACGAGGAAAAGGCGAGATCTTCCCTTCGATTCCAGACCCCGGCCGACCCGATCTGCGGAGAAATTCAACCCCAAAGGAGTACATGTCAGGAGGACAATAACGAGGGCGGGGCCGATTTGGGTTGGTCAGGCTTTCTTAGCCTCGGCTACCCTTTATATTGATCCCAAGACACAAAGGGGGGAACCCTCTTTCCCGCCAGATCCCGGCTGAGTACTAACAATCCTGGCCCAGGGAGAAAATTACCCTGGAAGAGCGGAACAAGACGTGGGTGCCACTTGTGACACAAACCCCAGGTGGCTCCCAAAGATATGAAAGTTTGTTTTAGATTTTAAAGGAATGGATTTATTTTTTTTGAAAGCAGCACACATGATGGGGCGGCTGCGGCGCGCATCGCCCAGCTTCGGCACCGGATGTGTAAGGATTAAGCCGGGAAAAAGAGGGCACCGACGAATTCCTCCCTCATGGTCACCAAGACCCTGAGGATAAAGCCCCTGAGATCTACTGAAACAAGAGTCTCGAGTACCTAGAACGTGCCCTGCTAGGGAACACCGTGGAACAAACCCCCTCTTACCACATTTAAGACACCCACGGTACGTTAGTACTTAGGCATCAGCCTTCAAGGACTGTCCCAAGATAAAAAAAAGTAGAGATTTTAAGGTTTAAACACATTAAACTGTTTCCATAAGACCATGTATAGTGGTATAAATTTTAAATTATTTGAATAGATATAAATCACCCCGTATATCCTGATATACTAATTACGGTAGGGTAATTAATTAAAATGCATATTTAATTAGAAAGCACTATGTTTAATTAATAACAAAATGAACAACTCTAGGAAACTCGACAATATGGAGTCCAACAGTGAAGTTTTCTTTTTCAGTACTGTTGCTGATTTTGCACAATTTTTCGGTATTGTTCCATATTTTGATTTTCAAAAAAATGCGTTGGTAAGAGAAGAAAAATACAAAAAGAAAGTCTGGCTATTGGCTACGTTAACATCAGTTTTAGCTGGTGTAAGCTTGTGGGAAATGAGCAAATCTAAAATAGTCATTAATGTTGTATTTAAAATTTTAGGCTTCTTGTCACTTGGGTTTCTTTTCTGGACCATACTCGATGTCGTACTGAATTCTTACAGGAAAAGATCAGCTTGGCTTGAACTTTTTCGGGAATTCTCCTTTGTCGATGTTCTTTGTCCGCCCAAAGTCCAGATTTGAGAAAAGGATATGTGACAATGGCAAATACTATTTAATATATCTAACTTAACAATGTTTATGATATTGTACGTTAATGGTATATATTGGGAGATAAAACTTAATAAAAATAGCTTATCCATTATGTTCTTTTGGAATCCTTTAAGATCTTTTATTTTGCTTTTTTACTCCTAGTTTGGAGTGCATAATCATGTCCATATTATTATTAGCCATCAAAAATAGATACCATGAGGTTCAAAAATTATCGAGAGGAATGAATTTAAACAATCAAAAAGCTCTGTTAGAACGGTGGAAATGCTGGCTTTAAGACTTCACATAATTATGAACTTATTTACGAATATTTTTGAAATGCCTCTTTTATTAATAACTGTAAATGGATTTTTTTATTGTCTTGGGCTTGTATTATGATGACGGAATTTAAAATTACAATTATTAATGTTATATCTCTTATTTTTTACATGGTAAGTAATACTTACGAGATTTGTTAAAGTACCAACGAGTAAAAAATGTATATACCGTGTTGCTCACGGGACATAGGAACCATGTAAATTGGTCCAATATTGCCCTATTATTGAAGAAATATTAGGATTTAAAGAGCACAATTGTACAGTATACAAATTTAGCTCTTCAGTCCGCCAGCAGATAATGTAAAAAGTTGAATCTCCTATCTTCTTACGCGCCCTGTATTATTAGAAGTTTATAATAAAATACCAGAAAAATTATTTAACCTCGTACTCTCAAGTTGTCAGATCAATGTCACATCATTTTTAAATAATGAACTACTCAAATCAAGAAAAAATCACTATTATAAAATGGTTTTATCAGTTATCGAAGAGTAGCGGACATGTTTGCAGCATATTTTCCCAATAGGCCAATACCAAGTAAATCGACAATAGAACGGACGATAAAAAAATTTGAAACTACAGGCACAGTAATTAATAATTGCAAATGTGAAGAAAATCGACGTGAAAATCAGAGACAAATTGTACAAAACGAGAGGGATTTAGACGTGATACTTTGTGTAGAGGAGGCCGAAGGAAACATTAGCACGAGACAACTGGAGGACATTACTGGACAGGACCACACCACAATATCTCGAATTTTAAAAAGATGTAAATACCACGCTTACAAGTACGAAAGACACCAAGAATTAAGAGACGGAGACGAAATACGACGACAGGAATTTTGCTTTGAGATGATGGAAAGGACAAACACTCACAGAGGTTTTTTACAAAATATTTGCTTTACTGACGAATGTACTTTTACATTGAACATTCAAAATTGCCGGTACTGGAGTAACGAAAACCAAAATCGATTTGTTGAGACAAGGACTCAATATCCACAAAAAATTAATGTTTTGGCGAGAATTTTCGGCCACCATATCCTTGGACCATTTTTCCTTGACCGAAATTTGAATGCGGAGTACTTTCTGGAACTTTTAGGGGAACAAATTTTGCCTGCTTTGAACAACCTTGCTCGTGAAAATCAAGAGATTTGGTATCAAATGGATGGTTGCCCAGCACACAGTACCAGAGCGGTGCGCAAATACTTGAACAACGCATTTAATAACGACATCATAGGCCCGAACCACGCAATTTTTTGGCCAGCCAGGTCTCCGGATCTTTCGCCAAACGATTTTTTCTATGGGGACATTTAAAAAGTAAGCTTTATACCAATAAAAAATATGAAAATTTAGACCAGCTAAGGAATGCTATTTCCGCTGAATGTGCCAGAATATCGATGTACCAACTAGCCAACGTAAGAAATGAGTTTTATAATCGTTTGGGTTATTGTGTTAATGGAGGAATATTTGAGCATTTGATTAAATCCTGATATTTTCGTCATAAATTGATTTCTAAATGTAGACAAATTTGTTTTATTGTCTTGCGTAATTGTGAGTGCATGCGTTGGAATTAGCTGTAAACTAAAATGAAATGCGAGGATTCTTTTTGAAATTCCCGTATAGAAATGTTCAGTTTTGGCAATGACATTATAAATTAATGATCTAAATTGTCACTGATAAATCGATATGGTGTTTTTATTATTGATTTCTAGAGTACAGGGTGCATAATAAGATACTACGTTGCAGAAGTATTTAAGCAGTTTACTCTTTACTGGTTGGTTGAAAAATGCTCAAATTTTCATTTTGGGTGGATCTTATTGTGCTCTTCAATAAATCCTAATAGAATTTTTTCTAAAATAATTAGGGGAGCCAATATTTGACTACTTCAAAATTTACATGGGATTCCATATGTCCCGCTCGGCGGAGCAACACCCGGTAAATAAACCCTTCACAGTTCAACTCCAAACATTTCACTTTGTTTAGCCTGTAGAGATCATTTCATCTCCTCCAAATTGAATCAATGAACTGCCTCTTACTTCACTTCAGACTCCCACGGTACGTTAGTACTTAGGCTTTTAACAAGATAAAAAAAAATGGGGTTGATCCGATCCTGGTTTCATGTTGGACAAATAAATAATTAGTCTAATTAAAAACAACTTAATTGGAATACAATTAGACCGATTAATACTTCTTTAATCGTCTTAATAGAACTACGATACACACAGCAACATGCCTTTTAAAAACGACGTATTCTTTTTTACCTCACTTGCAAATATTGGACAGTTTTTCGGCGTTATTCCATATTTCGACTTTCAGAATAATACTTTAATAAAGGAACAACGCTATAAAACCAAAGTGATTGTTTTAACATTTTAGCAACAGTTTCCGCTAGTGCTGTCCTCTGCCAGAAATACGTGCTATTTAGAAGTTTTGACGCCACGTTTCGAATTTGGGCAATGTCCTCAGTATGTGTAATGTACCTGGAGATGATTATTGCTATTGTCAGCTCATATACAAAACGTTTTGTGTGGCACCAGCTTATTTATGAATTCTTGCAGGTTGATTCGTGTTTGTCTAGTGAAAGATCAACTTTGGAAAAAGTGGTTGGGAGAAAGTTTAAATATTTCTTTACCGTTTTCAGCGTGACAATTTTTTTTACTAAACACATTGACACTCTTTATGCAGTTATATCGAAAAAAATTAAAATAGGTATAAGATAGTGTGTTTTAAATATTATTAATATATATATATATATATATATATATATATATATATATATATATATATATATATATATATATATATATATATATATATATATATATATATATATAATATACATAACATGGTGTAAAAAGTATAATGCTTACGATTTTAGTAGGCGATAGTGGAGTTCAAAACAAGTCAAAAATTTTGTATGACCAAATGTGTCAAAACTTGACAGATTTTTGTCTAAACGATATCAAAGTTAAACCTTGCAAGCAATTATTTCTGAAAAGCTTAACTTTTGAAACCTTTCGTCTTAATAGCATATTAGTAGATTTATTTGCTAATAAAATAAACAAAGTTTTAATCTACAAATAAAAAATTATAATAATTTTTCTCCCAGTTAAAAATTTAAAAAACAATTGGCAACAGGGCTACCCAAAAGCCTCGAGTAGTTGTGCACTAGAGCTGTCAAAACTTGAAATACTAGAAGTAAAATTTTACTTCAAGTACTTTTCTGTACTTAAAGTATATTACTTCAAGTACTTTTTATTAGGAAGAAGTTGTACTTGTACTTGATTAATTTATATCAAAATACTTAAACTTTTACTTGATTTGACCAATTAAATTACTTGAAGTATTTTTCTAAGTACTTGAAGTATTACGATATACCTAAAGTAATAAAGTACTTCAAGTAAATTAGAAGAACTTGAAATAAAAAGAAATTGCGCTAGGTACATTTTACTTGATGTTATTAAATAAATGCTAGTCAAGTAAAACTACTTTTACTTTCAGTACTTTTATTTACTTTAGTTACTTTGTTTTACTTTAAGTACTTTATTTTACTTCAAGTACTTTTTGTTTTAATTTTGAAAAAGCAAGTACATTTTAACGAGTACTTGTACTTTTACTTGAAGTACTATTTGAGAGTACTTTGACAGCTCTGGTGGCAATATGTTTGTCCGTTGTAGGCCAAAATGTTTTTAAATGGGGAGGCAAACCAAAATGCTAATCTAGCAGCTTAAAATTACCGTAAAAGATTTTCACGACATAGTACAGGCGTACCAAAAGGTTTTGAAAACTGGATGTGTGCAACCGAGAAATCTTATTCTTTAAACAAAAGTGCTGTTTTAAAACATAACAATTTGTGTTCTTAAAATGGATATTCAGCCTAATACACCTTTATGTAAATTAACATATCTTTAAAGAAATTATAAACATGTAAAACCACGCAAAAAACGTTCCACGTTCGACTCGATGTGATTAAGCGGGAGCGATGTTGCCAGATTTTTTAAACTTTAAAAAGCCATATTTCAAAGACAATTTACTTTTGACCCATGTGTTTTTGACTTAGTTGGCTAGTTTTGAGCTCCACTATTGCCAAATAAAATCGTGAGTGTCATACTTTTTTGAATTTTGAAATGGTTTGCAGTACCAAAGGACGGAAACGTCTTTTAAAATTGGACTATTTTAAGTTGAGAATGACGCCAGCAGAAACATATGAAGAAAAGATCTCCCCAAACCTAAAAGAAAAATAATTTTGCCTTTTAGACGGATTATTGTATATCTTCGATTTCCGTATAAATTGGCGGGGGAAAAACGGGTTCAAACATTGCGCAGAACGCGCAATCTCGCTCCTGGAGCAGAACAGTTATCTGACATATTTTCAATGATACAGTGTATCTACTTAAGTTGAAACCATATGGAAAACTTTTTTATTATTAAGTTTACGAATAAAGTACCTTTATTTTTTTTACAATACAGAAGAATGTTATAAAGTAAAGTTATTTTCAATTAAAAGTTATATTCAAATATGCAATTTAGCATAAAAATTTAGGATTGGTGATTATTTACTAATATTTTTCTATTTTTTCTTCACGATTTAGTAAATTTGCCATTTTTACTGTAATTTTACAAATACGAACTCACGACACACAATGTCAAATATTTCATGTCAGTTCATCCTAGATTACGTTAAATTGTATCAAGCCAAGACAATTAATATGGAATTATTAGTAAATTATCACCAATCCTAAATTTTCTTGATAAACAGCTGCTATAATTGCATATTTGAATATAACTCTTAATTCAAAATAACTTTACTTTATAACATTCTTCTGTATTGAAAAAAATAAAGGTACAGTTGCGGCCATAAAATTTCGGGCAAAATTTGACAATCCTTGTCAAAATCATTGATTTTTCGTAAACCAGGCTTTCACCTGATAATTATATATTTGAAGTACACAGTCACGTTCACAGGCTTTTTAATATCAATTTCTTAGCTGAAACAAAACAAACAAAGACTTGAAGTAAGCGAAATTCCATTAATTTATACAGAAAACTAAAATTAAATTGAATATCAACTAATAAACTATAAAACAAAAATCAGTATTTTATGATAGCTCCATTCTTTTCGATCACCAAGGCAATCTTTTAGGAATCGAAGCGAACAATGTTCTAGTGTAATCCTCAGTCAAACTATTCCACGCCTCTTGAATTTGTGCCCATAACTCTTCTTCATTTGCGGGCTGAACATGTGTTGACTGGATTTTTTTAACAATCAGTTCCCATACATTTTCCATCGGTTTGACGTCGGGACTTCGCGATGGCCAGGGAAAGATTCTAACCTGGTTGTTTCTTGACCAGTCGGTGACCCTTCGGGCTGTATGGACCGGACAGTTGTCGTGCTGATAGATAAAATCATTCCCATAGACATTATAGGCCGCTGGCAGCATGATATTTTGGAGTATTTCTTGATAAGAATTGGCGTTAAGTCTGCCCTGGATATGATGGCAAACACCCACACATCCCCAAACATTGACCGAAAATCTACCACTCTGTATTATCTTTTGGGTGTATGTCTCTTCAAATCTTGAATTTGGGGTCTATATACTCGCATACTTCCATTACAACTTGACTGGAAAACTTTTTCATCACTAAATATTACCCTTTTCCAGAAACGTCTTTCCCGTGGTAGGTATTCTAGGCAAAATCCAACCCTTTCTTGTTTATTTGCCTGTGTTAAAAAGGGTTTTTTAGCCGCTCGACGGCATCGAAGCTCCGAAAATTTGTTGATGCAGCGCCGTGCTGTTCTGTCGGAGCCAGGAAAAATTGTTTCTAGTTTTGCAGAAGAGGCTGTTTTAAAAGAAGTTCTTCGAACGCAGCTTATCAAGTTTTCGTTTTGTTCCTCGGTTGACATGTGTGGACGACCGCTACATTCCTTTCTCTCGTGCGAATTTCTATCATGAAATTTTTGTTTGATATCATGAACCGAACTCTTTGGCACTCCGACTCTCTCCGCAACAGATTTTTCTGAGTAGCCCTCCTCCAGCAATGTAACAACTTGAACTTTTTTTGCTACTGATATGAGTGGCATGGTTCGAAGAACTTGATATATTTTTTGGACAATGACAGATTTCGAATTAGTGTCAAAAGTAAAGGTAAGCTGGTAACTGAAGGCTGTTTTACAACACGTAAAATCGTTACCCGAAATTTTATGGCCGTAACTGTACGTTACTCTTGAATAAAATTCATATTTTTGACAAACCTCGTATACGGCTTTAAAAAAATTATATCTAATGGTTCCAACTTAAGTAGACACTCTGTATAATCGATGACGGTCATCGGCTCCATCTCTTGGACTATAAGAAAGCAAATTATTAAAATAAAGTTAATGCTGAGGGGTGTTCCCTTTTTTATGTCACGTGTACTAATAAATCGGTTTGACTTACGTAACGCACTAATTGCTTTTAGGTATAATTTAACTGGTTATCTTGACCATCGGTGATCATTTTGCCTTATTTCGTAATGGTTGTGCTGATAGATAATATTCCCATAGACATTATAGATCAGCATGAAATGGTTGATTTCTAAATCAGAAATTGGCGAACAAACCGATATGATAGGCTAAAACGTTACATCCTACATTGCCCTGAAATAACTTAGAATATTTTAGGCATTTTGAATTCTCTAATCTTAACGTTGTCTATATTCAGTTACTTCCATTACACTTTGGAAAGCTTTTTCATCAGTAAATTACCTTTTCAAAAATTTGCCCTGCATGGTATAGCAAAATCTAAACAAATTCGTTATCGCTGTGACAAAGGGCTTATTATGACCCCCTCGGTTGCTAAGCTCGAACCTTCAAAAATTAAATAAATATCATAATCACATGAAAATTTTTTCTTTTTGCCAGAAAGTCTATGTTGAACCAAACTTGCAACAGGGCTTTAACGTTTGCGATTAATTTCAAAGGTGAATTGTGGATGCCCTACACATCTTCCTTTTGTGATTCTTATCAAATTTTTGGTTTTATACAACTCTTTGGAACCGACTCTCTCCCAACAGATTTTCTGAGTAAGCCTCCTCCAGCAATGTAATAATTGAACTTTTTTGCTACTGATATGCGTGGCATGGTTCGAAAGAACGATATTTTTTTTGGAAATGACGATTTCGAATTAGTGTCAAAAGTAAAGGTAAGCTGGTAACTGAAGGCTGTTTAAACACGTAAAATCGTTACCCGAAATTTTATGGCCATAACTATACGTTACTCTTGAATAAAATTCATATTTTTTGACAAACCTCGTATACGGCTTTAAAAAAATTATATCTAATGGTTGCATTTTAAGTTTTGGACCATGCAGAACTTTTTATAAGGAATAACTTTTTTTCATAAACTAAATAATAAAAAAATTCCATATGGTTCCAACTTAAGTAGACACTCTGTATAATCGATGACGGTCATCGGCTCCATCTCTTGGACTATAAGAAAACAAATTATTAAAATAAAGTTAATGCTGAGGGTGTTCCCTTTTTTATGTCACGTGTACTAACAAATACGTGCTTTAATCTTACGTAGACACTAAAAGTATTTTTATTTTTAGGTATAATTTTACTAAACGCATGGCTTCCATTTGTAAATTTCATATTTTTCCATTATTTCGTAATGGAGTGCGTACTAATGACCGTAGTACTAGTAGCGATCAGAAATAGATATCAGTATGTGAAAAGGTTGATTTCACAACTCAGCAAATTTGAGAACAAACCTGATTTTTTGAAAAAGGTTAAAAACGTTGAGATCTTGACTTTCAAACTGCATAAAATTGTAGAATATTTTAAAGACATTTTTGAAATTCAGCTCTTCTTAACGGTTGTCAACGCCTTTCAGTTTTGTCTATTCCATTGCCTTTTTACGCGTAGGCTAGAGTCGAGACCTATCGATGTGTTGATTATGTTGCTCTTCATGGTAAGAATCATTAAATATTATCAACAAATGCGTCACCCGCTGAGCACCGGGGTCCTTAAGCTCATGGAGCCCCCTCGGTTGCTTAAGCCTGACCTTCGAAAAATTAAATAAATATCATAATCACGTGGAGAATTTTCGATTTTTTAGCTCCTTACCACGAAATCTCTAATAGCTTGAACCAAACTTGCAACAGGGCTTTAAGTATAGCAAAATTTAAAAAAATTGAATATTGTGGGAATTCCCGTAGTCGCATAATCTACTGTTGTAAACAGCATAAAGTTTACAAATCCTTCCTTTACAGTTTGACCTTACAAATGATATCAGACGTTTTATAAGAAACAGGGACAAATGTTGGAAGAGGAAGATTAATAGGAGGATCAAGGGTAAAACTGGCAGCAAATTGTTTGGCTTTTTCTTTAAAGGTTCGGGGTGGAAAAGAATTTGTGCAGAAGTTTTGACTAAGATTTTGGCAAAGGACCAAAAGGCTTTACTGCCATTCAAGCAAGAGAGAACTTTATCTTGTATCCGATTGTTAGAACGGTCTTTTGCTTCTGAAATAGTCTGATTATACTGATTTCTTGCTTTGATCCTAGCCTGTCGAAGGACTAAGGTTTTGGAAAAACTATTTGTGGGCTTCAATTTTAAAAGTCTGGCTTTGTCACATGATTTAGAAAACCACGGTTTGTGATTTGAAGTTATGGGGTTCTTTTTGGTATGGGAATATAGGTCTCAATGCCTAGTTAAATTGTTTCGGTAATTTGTTTACATATTTCGGAAGGATCGTGGGTAGAAAAGCAGGTAGGATCCCAAGGGCAGGTGGCAAGGAAATCTCTCAGACCATTCCAGTCGGCAAAATTGTACTGCCAGAATATGTGAAGTATGATATGGTGACCAAACCATGGTCAGAGCGACCAAGGAGAGCAGTTATTGATGCTTGGTAGAGTTCGGGGGTGGAAGTAAGAAAGAGATCAAGGGGATTAGAACTATGGGTGGAAACTCTGGGAAAGTTGGTAGGTTTCATAGTTAAATTGGTGAGCGAGTTGCTGATTCCGAAATTTTCGGCTGCTCTGCCTTGTGTATCAGTTTTTGTAGAACCTAGCCAGTCCTTATTCTGAACATTAAAATACCCGAGGACGATTACTTCGGCCAATGGAAACAGGAAAATATTATATATTATTTATTAAAAGGAAATCAAAGAATTTGGTGTGGGAATTGTCAGATGGGGACCGGTATATACAGCAGATGAATTTGATAGAAGATCTGAAGGTAAGTTTAAGCCAAAGAATATCAGGCCTACCCGATTTGAAGTTAGAAACTCTAGCACAAGCCAGGTCGTTGCCGTTGCGAACGTAAGCACAAACGCCGCCATGGGGTCGAAAAGATGAAATGAGTTCATAACCTGGGAAAAGGAGGTGGTTGGTTGATGTTTTGGGACTTATTTGGGTTTCGGTAAGAAAAAAAGAATGTGGGGTTTGGAAGATTGGAGATAATGGTGAACAGAGGTCCATTACCAAGTAAAATCACTACTATGTCTGATGTTTCTGGCAAAGGACCATTGTTTGAAAATGCAAATTATTTGAACAGGAAAATAAATAGAATTAAACTAAAAAAGTTAGTTTCTCTATTATTATAGATTTCCACAATAAAAACTAACAAAAATCGCTAATCCATTTCTGGCTGAGAAATTTAATTTACTAAATTATTGTTTGTATTCAAATTTTACCATAATTAGTCTATATCAAGGTTTTATTGAACCTTTGACGCAGTTCAGATATTAACAGATGGCTTCGAGATACGAAAAAACTTTCTTTTTTTACTCTATATGTACAGTCGGACAATTTTTTAGCATAGTGCCTTATTTTGATTTTCAAAAAAGAGCTTTAATAAAAAAGCAGCAATACCTTATAAGAGTAATAACTTTTGTACTTTCGATAACTTTTATATTTGCGACAGCTTTCTGGATGAAACATATCACCCTAGGGAATAATGATCTTTTTCTCAGAAGAGAAGAAAAAATATTATTTAGTTGTCTCTATTCGGCTTTGATTATTGCAATAGTACAATCATACAGCAAAAGATCGATTTGGGAGAAGCTATTTCGAGAATTTCTTTTAGTTGAAGAAGCTTTGTCTTTTGAACAGTCAAAATTTGAACGAAGCGTATCTCAAAGTGGCAAATTGTATTTTACATATTTTACTACACTGGTTTTTGTAATGAATTACACTATGTGGTTACATTGGATTGGGTATCTAGTCGATACAAGAGATAAAATTTTGTTTACTACTTTATATCCAATAAATAATTTTATTTTGAATCATTATACCATATTGATTTGTGTTGTTATGTTAACGTTACTCTTGGCGATTAGGAGGAGGTACCAACTTGTAGGTAAACTTGCTATTGGATTAGAAAAAAGGAGGACCAGAAACGATAGAATGAAATGCATTAAAAAAATCGAATTACTGGCATTTCAACTTCATCACATTTTAACCGATTTTAAGAAACTATTCGAAATTCAATTTTTGCTGATGACGATTAACTGCTTTCAGATCTCTCTAATCTTTTGTTTTTTCACGCAGAAATATTCATCTCATTTGCTTTATTTTTTTGGCTCGTTTCTATATATGGTAAGTGCTAAGAAAAGTTTTTAAAAGTTTAAATTTTGTGCTTTTTAAGTATTTATATTGATTTACCAAGTTTACTTGTATACTGTAGAATCTAAATACCTTTTTGTAAAATCGTATTGAAATAATAACTTTTTAATGTTCAAATAATTTATTATATACATTAATAATACAATCTTTCCTATCACAGAATTGTACAGGGTGGCCCGTTTATCTTGGGACACTATCTTATTCCATAAAATATACATGATACAGAAAAAGTTTTATATGAAAGTTTCTTAGTTTAATTTATGTTTTAACAATATTCTACTTTTGTATATACAGGGCATTCTATTTTCCGTGGACACGCATCAACTTTCTTAATTTAAATGGGACACCCTATATATTATTGCATCTTTTGATTTTACGTGAAATTCTAAACCCATTTCATATATAATGTCCTATTCTTAAGTCTTACCGTTTTTGACATATTTTTAATTTTATATAAAAAATTACGTTTGCGGATCCTAAAAGAGTTATCAATTTTTCGTGTAAAAATTTATTATTTCAGGTTATGGCGTGAACTATTATATTTATAATTAATTAAATATATTACCTTATCACTAGTTTTCTTTTTTACACAACTGATGGGGTTTAAATATTCGGTTCGGCGTATTACTGCGGTATACTAAATACCATCAACATTTTTTAGCCCTTCTTCTTATAGATAGCATATTTTTTTAAATTATTATTTTATTAAGTATGCACAATAATTTAAATTAAACTGTTTATAAAAAAAATAATTATTATTACTTGTTTTATTGCTAATTTTATAAAAATATAGGTAATTTTTCTAAATTCAAATTGTTCATCAAAAACTTATTGTCTTTGATTCTCATATTATCAGAAAATTTATTATTATTCTTTGTTTTTATCATAGTTTTATTTTATTTTGCTTTGTCGAAAAGATGTATAATCTTAGATAACAATAAATCGATAAAATTATTATCATTATCATTATACTTTTAATTTAATCTGAAAAAATATCACTAAACAGACTAATGATTATTTATTTTCAGGTTCCAATTACGATATGTATATTTGTCTGCGACATCACCAAAAGAGAAAAGGACAAACTCACGATCACCATTCTTAAAGTCAAAGAATCGTTTGAAGAGAAATCTGAGTACTACCAAGTGATGCACTGTCTGTCCCTTAAGATAGCGTCTTTAAAAAACGAATTCACAGCTGCTCGCTTTTTTCCGATTGATCGAACGACGTTGATTTCGTTGATCAGTTGCTGCGCGACGTATTTCATTGCTTTTGAGAATAGTTTCTCTTCTAAAACTTAGTCAATACCCTATTTTTTTTCTCTATATGAACATCTAAGGGCGCTACACTAACAGGGGCAATGGGTTCCATATGTTTTGATTCAAAAAAATATGAAATATCTTCCTCTGTCTATTAATCCCAAATATCTTTTATTAGAAAAAAATTGGTTTCGGTGTAATTATGATTTAAAGTTTACGTCTGGCCTTTTAAATTTGACGTCAGACCAAAAGAGCTTGTGACGACACTATTCCGAGAGGCCACCGCAATAAAGCTGACCAATAAGAGATACGCATGAAACATTTTTTTATATAACTTTGAACCATAGTCAATTCAAAGCCGCACTGCTGCCTCAGCTCAGCGGGTTCAAATTGCATTTTTTTTTTACCTAAAAAAAAATCAGGAAAAATCGGTTTTTGCAATATAACAAAAAGGTATATGATAAAAATTAATTATCCAATTAAACTATGTTATCTTTGTTTAATAAAAATTTTTGTAGCTCTTTTAGATTTTGGGATATTAACGATTTAAATTTAAAATAAAAACGCAAATATCTCAAAAACCAAAAGAGCTACAAAAAAATGTATAAAACAAAAAATATGCTTATTATGGATTAACTCCGCTTGGTATTCTATTCACTTCGCGTTCATCCGAAATGTAATATTGGAACTTAGCCCCGGTGGCCTCTATCGATCTGGCATTGTAACGTGGATATCATTTCCGCGCGAACATTTTAAATATAAATTTTAATTGCTTGTACCTCTGCTATAAAAATTCGTGTAAAAAACACACCGAAACTGTCGGGAATTAAAAATAAAAATTTGTAAGTGATTGTTGTAAAGATAAATACGCTTTTTTATAAAAAAAAAGAATATGTTATATTATAACTTTATTAAATAAAATTTTAAAAAATAAAAAGCTTTTTTTGTAGTTTTTATTGTCTTAAATAGATGGAATGATTTGTAAATGAAATTCTTCCCCGCTATCACCTTAACAGATGTGCTTAAAGGTCATAGACAATGATGTACCTTGAATAAAAGATGTTTTTCAAAAAACACAACGTTTCAACAGGTAATTATTTCCAGCCGTCTTAAGGTGAATACCGAAGACTACTGCAGGTATTTACCCGTTGAAACCAAAACATCGTTAAGGTTTATCCTAGAATTATCATGTTTAACATATATGCATGCATGAAATCACGTGACCTTTCGCATTTTTGAATTGCTTTAATTAAACTCAAAGATTTTTATTTTTAAGAATATGTAAATCATAAGTTTCGAAATTGTGAAAAGTTGGAAATCAAAAACTTTGTGAATCATATTTTGTTAAGTTATGAATTTGTTTGTGATGGTGTAATTTAAAAAAAAATACAGACAAGAATAATAAATTACAAATATTCTTGACTTTAGGGTTAAACTTCGTTAACTTAATTACCAATTTGTGGAATTTTTATCAATATATATCCAACTGATACAGAGTGTTTTAAAAAACTGTAATTAATTTTTAATTTAAATTTTCAAGAATGTTCAGCAGTTTTATTTACAATTGTAAAGAAATAAAAATGTGTTGGAAGGTATGTATGCTAATAAAGATTAATATAATATTTAGTTGAATGATAAATGATGATAAATTTCCAAAAAATTTTAATAATTTCTTTAATTTAAAATTTAAAAATTTCTAGCAGCTCTATTTAAGAATTTGAAGAGATAAAAATTTGGTAAAAGATATATAAGCTAATCTAGATTATATACATATATATGGCTCTTTCTCTACAAAAACCCATGGAAAAAATAATACTATATTTCCAATATCTGGTAATATATTTTTCAAATTTTACGTACATCAATGAGAAAAAATAGTGACACAAACACACATCAGTAACTTTAATCTAATACCATTTATACAGATTATTTCTCCCATAGATGTATTCACCAATAGTACAGGTATACGGGATGGTAAAAGTACCATATCAGGTTTACTACTATTTTAATGTTATTCTAAAAATGATTGGTACTTACTGATTTTGAACACTATTCTGAATAAAACAAAAATGGCGCTGATCTAATTATTCCGTTTTGATGTGGGACCGGGGAGTAAATAGGGGAGCTGGGCGGGGTAAAATAGGTGAAACGAGTTACTGTACTTCAAGATCACACCAAAATTTAGTGAAAACTACCATTTTTGAGTATTTATGGTGATAAATGAAAACGAAGGTGTAAATTTATAACCTAAAAGGGGGCAGAAACAATAATCATATGTTATAAAATATAAAAGTATTTGGCAACATCGCAAATATATTAAATCCAGCAAAAATAGGATCAATAGTAAATTCCTACTTGTAAGAGATGAGTAAATAATTTTTAAAATAAAATTTCAAGAAAGAACTAACTAAATTTAACCAAAATAAACGGCAGTACACCTAGCTAAGCTGAATTGGATCCGGTGAACATTCTTCAATCCCTAAAATTTAAAAACAAAATTTATTTAAAACATTAAATGTTTTTTTATGTCTTTAAAAAGTCACTTTGATATAATAAACGCCACAATCTTGTTTTTGGCCTAATTTATTCCATTGCTGGCTAACAAACATATTTTTTTTCCACGAGTGTTTGCAAAGCTAAGCTTTGCACACCCAATTGCCGATTTATCTACATGAATAAACAGTACTTAATTTTTAGTCAATAGTAAAGGTTTGTAAAAAACGTTGTCTTAATTTCTTATCAGCCCTGTATTGATATTGGTAAGTAATTCATAACACTTCTTTTAATAGTAATTTTAAGTGTCCCACTTGGTATTATATCTTCTTAAATTAAAATTGGAATATAGTCCAATGAAAACTGTACAGATTTATTTACAGCTTTGAGTGCTTTTAGGTCTTCTGTTAGGTACTGGACTATAATATATCTGATGCTTCAATAATCTAGTCTAAAAAACTTGATTGAAGAGGAGGCCTACACGAAAAAGTTTATATGAACTGGTAGTATTCTTTTTATGTATTTTTTATATCCAGGAGATTTGTGGACCTTGTATAAATTTAAATTGTTATACGTTCTTTTAAATTGCATTAAACATTCTTCCAAAAATAATAGTTGTTTTATTTTTGCTGTTATCTGAGGCTCGTAGGTAAAATATTATTCTAAAGCATATGCAAAGCGATTTTTCACACTTGGAATGCTTGTTCGTGCAACGGCAGTCCTTGCCGAAAAATATCACTTTGCGCACTTCTTAAGAAAATAAATATTATACATGATAAAGTTGCATCTGAGCTTTTAAAATACAGCAGGCCCGTTTACATGCGCCTGCTATATTTTAATGCTTAGATGATGTTTTAAAAACGAAAAAATACGTCGAACAACAACTGAATAAAGAAACAAAGGGGCCTTCGATCGTCGGAAAAAAGATGCAGTAACTTTTTTTTTTAAATCCCAATTTTTTTAAAGATAGGCAATCCTCGCCGATAGTATCCTGATCCTTCCTCGAAGGTCTCTTTCTTGAAAAGGCAACGGTGACTTCTCTTTTTCTCTTTTTAATTACAAAAAGTGCACCTTTGGTACCGAAAACAGTAAAAATATTAAACACTGCAATTTGAAAAAAAAAATTTTTTTTTTGTTTTGGGGCTGCTTAAGTATTAAGATTATCTTATGTGTAGTAAGAGGAGTTTATTAAAAGGGGGGCTTAAAGATTTAAGGTATATATCAACATAAAGAGTAAGCGAGGCAATTTCAAAAATTAACATTTTTATTATATAAAAAAAACTATAATTGTTATGGTGCCCGTTTTAAAAAGTAAATATCTTAAAAATCTATGGAATTAAATCTGTTTTTTTCACTTTAAAATTAATAACCCCCACTTAAAATAACAAAAAAAAAAACAATTAACATTCCGGGTGCCCAAAAAAAGGTTATTTATTTATTCCCGTTTACCAAAATATTTTACCAACAACTTTAAACAATTAAAAAATGTAAAGAAAAGAAGGGGAAAACATTTTTTCAAAAAAATTTTTAATAGGAAAAAAGGGAAAAGGAAAAACGGAATTTAAATAGAATTTAAAAAAGGGGGAAAAAAGGGGTTTTTTTTAATATTCCGCAAAAAATGGTTAATTTTCTAAAAAAAATTAAAGCAAAAATATGATTTTTTTCAAAAAAAATAGTAAATGATTTTTAAAAATAAGCTCAGAAAAAAATATCTATATCTTGTTTTTTCCAAAAAATTTGGCCCCAAAAAAAATTTTATACGTCAAAATCTCAAAAACTATAAAACTACAAAAAATTTTATGGGATATTAATTATGTTTTTTTAAAAACCTTTAATTTAGGTTATATAATCTTTTCTTTTAAAATGCAATAATTTCAATTATAAAAAAAAAAATTAATTTCCCAGGGGTTATTTAAAAACTAAAATTTTTATTGATTTAATTGTAAATTTTTCATTTGGGGAAAAAATTTAACCTAAATTAAAATTTACAAAAAAAATTTTGTCAAAAAAAGTTTTTTTCTTTTGTTTTTTTTAAAATTATAAAATTTTTTTGGGAAATAATTATTAAATTTCCATTTTCTATTTAAAAAAAAAATATTAATAATTTTAAGAAAACCTTTCCAAAAACTTTAGGGCGACGTGAAAAAATCTTTAAAAATAAAATTTATAACCCAAAAACCTTTTAATGCCCTTTGTTAAAATCCTTCTTTGAAATACGGGGGTTTTTAAGGAATTTTAAATCCCCCACCATTTTTTTTTAAATCAAAAAATTTAAACAAAAAAAGGGTAAAAAATTTTTAAAATTTAAAAAAAAGGATTTTTTTTAGGTTAATATAGCAAAAATTCCGAAACATCGCTTTTTTTTGATTCAAGCTATTTTTCTTGACCACTTTTTCTAAAATGTTTTTTCCACGAGCTCGGAAAAGTGAACTTTTCTGCAGCCGTGGGAAAAGAAAACACTCTAAAAACTTACAGGTAAGCAAGATTTATATGTATTTTGTAATTGTAGGCTTTTCATGCAATATACAAGCCATTGCAAGTTTTAGTTTATTTCTTTTTTTTTGTTACTTCGTAATTTTTAATATTTCAACTAAAACACAAAAAAAAACTTTTTTTTTAAATTCCCTGTATAAAAATAATAAATGATTATGACAAGTCAAGCAACAATATGTTCTTGGTGATTTTTTAAAATGTCGATTTTTTTTTTGTTTCCCTATGAAAAGCAATTGCCCAAAAGAATTTCAATACAAACAAGCATTTTTTGAAAAGGCGTCATATATCTTTTTTAATTTAAAAATCCGACAAAAATAATTATTTAAAATGGTAGTTCCGATGAGGAGCACCAGATTCATCCGGATCGCAAATACCGTAAATTTGAATTTATTACCAGCAAAATCTCGTGAAAAATATAAATAATATAGTCATTTCGAAAACTGGTGCTCAAAAGGGGACAAAAAATTTAAAAAAAATGTTCTTGGCCTATTTTGATTTTCAAAAAATATAAACCCCAATACTTTATGGGTAAATATATTTAAAATTTTCCTCAAAGTGAAAAGGTTTAAATTCATATTTCAAGCAAATCACTACTTAAAAACCCAAAACGGGGGTCCGGCCAAAAAAAAACAAAACTTTCAGCAAGAAAAGTTTCAAGATTCATGAAAAAGCACCTGATAATATTTACCTTTAATAAAAGTTGCTACAATTTTTTAATTAGCCGGTGCTTGTAGGAGAGATGAACTTACAAAAAAATGATTGATGACATAAGGTAATGAAAATTTGATAGTGGGGAAAATTCCTGAAGTAAAAATAACCTTCCAGAATCTTTTAGTATCCATGAAACAAATAACGGCTTTATCTGCAATTGTACCGTAAATATAAATTTGGAAAAAATACCCCCCCCAGACGTTTTTTTTCCCGTAAAACAAGGGCATAACCAATTTTGGGAATAAATTCAATAGGGAAAATCCTTAGAAATTGCTGCATACCTAAAATTAAAAAAAACCCGAAGAGTACACTGGACGATTTTGTCGATCCTCTGCGACTATGTTAGCGGATTCTGGAGAAGGAATTCCAAGTAAGCGACTTGGGGCTGGGGAAACAACGGCTGTAGCTGAGAGCTACATTGAAAATCCACAAATCAGAAAAAATATTCGAATAAAATATTGACCATGAAAACTCCCCCCTGAGCTAAGTCAACCTATATCAACCTCTAAGCCACCCCTAAATAAAAATTTCAGGTTCTTTAATTTACAATATCTAAAATGTTTTTTTTTAAATTTTAAATAATAAAATAATAATAATTTAATAAAAAATTTTAAAATAATAAAATTAATAATTCCCTTTTAAATTTTGAGTAGTTCTTTCAATTAAACAAAATTTAAAAAAAATCATTGCTTTAAAGGATTATTGACCTTAGGAAAAATTTTTTCCCAACCTTCCAAATGACTTTT
>JAHBCN010006153.1:50780-65393 GCA_019359885.1 Listronotus oregonensis | reverse complement strand
TCTAAGTCCGAAACCATCCGCATAAAAATATTTCAATTTTTATTATTTTTAAAAAATTCAAAAAAGTCAAAAAACTGGTACAAAAATTGTTTTTTTCTCAGGTAGCCGCCATTTTGTGATTTTTTTTTTTTTCAACTTTTGTGTAGTTTCGGCCATTGCGACATTACTCTACATTGATAATCTTTTTTGTTTTCTTTTTCAGATTGCTAGGAGGGTTGAAATGGTGGCATAGTCACGGGCCAATTTTTTAAGACTCCCCACTTTATCAGCTGCTAATTTTTTTAATTTACAACTTTTTTTATTTTTTAATTTTTTTCTGTATTTTTGTGATGTTAATTAATAAATAACTCATAAAAAAATGATACTTAAAGTATTAACTGTTTTTTTACAACACTTCCAAAATCACCTAAAATTCATGCATCTACACCAGAATACCCCCTTAAATAACTTGTGGATTAAAAAGAATTAAGATGAACTTAAAGAATTTTTTTTAAATGTTACTAAAAAGTAGAGGCCTATTAAAAAAAGCATCATTCTTACCAGTCTATCTTAAATCTTTTTAATCCCAAAATGATTTAAAACTTTCATTAATTAGAAAAAAATATTGAAGGTGTTTTATAAAAAAAATAGATTTAGAATTTTTTGACCACTATCACCCTTTCAAAAATATAAAAAAATCTATAAAGCTGGATCTACAAAAGACATATCACATAAATTATATTTTTTCATCATAACGTAGGCAAAAAGGCTTTGTTAAAAAAATATTTAAAATTTTAAAAGTCTAAAAAAAATTAAATTTTCCGCCAAAAATTCTGAAAAAAATTCTGCTTCATCCGCCCTATAAAGACGTTTAATTTGGCGCAAGTAAAACTAAAAAATCTTTTAATACGGCTAAAATATTCGGAAAAAACAAAAAAATCTTTATGACACAATGGAACAGCTTCTGACGCACCTACGTAAATAATAAAAAAAAAGGATAAAGCCAGTCTTTTTATCCTCAACCAGCCTAGCTGGCTACCAATGATGAGTTTTTTTTTAATGTAGAAGATATTTTTGTAGCCTAGCTGGTTGAAAAGGCCGGTAACTCCTCCATTACGCGCCAAAGCTCTTTGGGAATAGATTTTTAAACCTCAAACCCCCTATATAAAAAGTCAGCAATTTATGACAAGTGGCAGCTAATTTGCCGTCCAAATTTTATAGGTACATAAAGTCAATCTTACCTAAATGTCTGTTGTAGGTGTTTGGATTAAACAGATCTTCAGGAGTGTACACGTGGAATCTGAATGGCAAGAAGATCTTAACATTGGGTTTCTCTGTCAAAAGTCCTCTATCTACTTCTCTGGCGTTCTTAAGTTGATTAATGCAGATGGCGTCAGGTCTCGTTACATTACATCTTGCATCCAATGGGTTGAGTACCTACATTTGGGGGTTGTTATGCTATTTACAACATTTACAAGTATTTACACAAAAAATTGTACAAACTTAACTTTCTCCCTAAATATTGTCGGATCTAGATGAATAAAATGTTTAATAACTTTACATATTATTTATGTTTTATTTACAAGAATCCCTTAGAAATTAATTATAAATAAAAGGCATTATGTTCAAGCAGTGTAGTAGATACAAGATGGTTTATTTATCTTGGTGAGAAAAAGTAACATATCTTTTTTCTTGTAAGATACAGAAAAAAGTTTCACACAAAAGCTGTATAAGCAAAAATTATCCTATTTAAAAAGATAGGTAAACCAAACCTTAATTTTGTAAAATTTCAATTACATTCGTATATTTTTTGTTTCAAAACAAATAATTTTCTTATGGTAGTTTACCCAAAAAAAAAACGGGTTTTATTTAATTAAAAAGAAAACATTTTTTTATCGCCTGTGAAACGAGATATTAAAAATCAAATGGTGCATAATTAACTTTGTCGATATCTGTCCTGTATGAAAGCCATGCATTCATTTCGGTATATCTCGAAAACGGTTCTTACGATGTTTTTTTTAAACTTATGCAATATAAATCACAGTATTAGAAAGTTAAAAAAAAACTAAAATTTTTGTTAAAAAGATAATGATTTTTAAAAAGTTACTAGGCTTGGTTGTTATTAAGAAATAGTGAACACTATTTTATTATTTTTTTTTACCTAATCGCTCTTATAAAAGTTGTATTTTAGGACTAAATAGGTCTAAAAAGAGCAAAATAGTATAAAATATTACTGAATAACGAACAGACCTTATGTGTTGTGTGTACAGTTTTCAACAAAAATAATATTTTTAAGCATTGAGAACCTCTAACTTTTGGTAAAGCGTATTCAATCTAATTTGAAACAGTGCTTAATTTGAGGTATATCTAAAATGCTGCATCATGAAGGGGCTTAACTTACCATAAGGCGTGGTTTAAATGTCGATATGTATTTCTTTGTTATACCAAAAGTGCTGAATAGAATAACTGTTTTATGCTAGGTTTGTATAGAATTCTGCATATAACTCAAAAATGTAATATTATTCAATAAAAAAGACACTTTTTAAATTCTTATTAATTCGAGACCCTCCATGCGATCGAAAATATTCTCAAAATTTGATTTTTTTTAAGTGTTTTTACAACCTTTTAATGAAACTTTTTTCCATCTATTAAAACAACGACAATATTCTGCTTTTAGGTATGTGAAACCACCTTGTATATTTATGGTTACTAGTGCTTTTAATTTATTATTTTTAGATTCTTTAATATTTACATTTATAGTTTTTAATATACATCTCATTATTTCCTTATTTACAAAAAATATATTCAAATTTAAAGAATTTGTGAAAGATAAATTGATCTGTTTTAAAACTAAAACTTACAGCTCTATCCAGACTTGAAATTATAAGTTTAAACGAGAAGGATACAACAAATAATTTGAAAGGAGCAAAAGTTCGCTGTATTAGGTTTAATTGTTCTATTTGTCTTGTTAACATGTTCTGAATTTTCAAAATGGGTACAATAGTAGCAGCAGTAGCTTTTTTCTCTAACAAATGAATTAAAATGAATAAGCAACAATTTTAACTTTATTATACACTAGACAAAAAAATATGTGTCTAACTAAATGAAGTGGACATAAATTACATTATACTATTTTGCGAAATTTTGCAAGAATTTTAGCAAATGACTAAAAAAATACTGTTAAAAAAGATAGTAAATTTCGCAAAGCAGTAGGACTCATTATAACATTATAACATTAACTTTTCTAGCTTGTGGATACTTTTTACCAGTCTACAATATAAAAGGATACTTAAGATTCCAATACGAAGAAAATTCTTTACAAATACCTCTTAAGAGTGCATTTACGCTACACCTTAGGGGTCGGGCGAAAGGACGCAGTGACGGTGGGCGGAGACTAACAAACTTCCACTACCACAATTTTTGTATAGCCGCATTAAAAATATTATATTTTATTTAGGCTCTTCCAAATTCGGTGTATCGATGCGTATCGTTGTTTCCGATTGCAAGCCTACAGGAGATAACGTTTTTCGGTAACTATTTTTCACTTAAATGACATAAATTATACACCATTTTAATGGTAAGGAAATAATCTATGCCTCTGCTGTAACGGATTTTTTAAATATGAGTCAAATTAAGCAAAAAATAGTATCTAAACATAACCAATTTTAGGGTGACTTTCACTCAAGGAAATATTAAAAACTAAATCCAAATTTAAAAAACTATTACCGCAGAAGCCTAGATTTAAGTGTTGGCTTTCATATAGTTTTAAAAATTATCGATAACTTATACCGTTTTTGAGAAAAACATTATGCCCCGAACCCCAAATTAGATCCACTTTTCGCGGCGCGAATGAACTCTTAATTGCAGATATTTTTCTCTTCTGCATTTTATATTGACCTAACCGTCTAATCTATGAAATGTTATTACTTATATAAAATTTATAGATAAATTTATAGTCTGGACGTAGCTTAAGATCAGATCACCTTGTTATAATGAAGATATACTGTGCCATTGTTAATAATACTGGCATATTTTACAGCACTTTTAATAATTATTCACAGCACTTGGTTATAAAAATTAACAATATGTATAGAAACATATAATTTTAAAGAAAAAAATTAAAAGAAAAAATATTACCAAAGTTTCTGGTAAATTCACTCAACCTGTAAATTTCCTTAATTTACAAATTATATTGGGCACCTTGTATGTACAAAATAAAACTTAAAGCTTGTTTTTAAATTAAAATTTGTAAGTATTAAAATATTCACCTTGCTCGATTTTTTTTTAATATTTACAACATTTATGTATAAATAATATATACATTTAAAGTTCGTTTAACAGGTTCTGATGATATTTTCTAAAATTATATTATCCGAAGTACCATAATTTACAAAACTATGTAAAATTATTTACAATACATTGGTAATTAAACCATTTCTTTACTAAGAATCTAAGATTGTATTTAAAGCTTTTTTTTTTAAAGACTAGGCACTATTTATTTATTCATCTAGAGCTAACTCTTTACACATCCATTCTTTACCACCACGCATTCACAAACTTTTGATCAAACTTAGATTGACGAAGTATGATCAAAAGTGTTCACAATAATTTTATTGCTAATTGTAAATATATTGTTTATTATTTAATAAACATTTAGCAAACCAGAATTAAAAGGGGCTTTTTACAAAACCTATAAAAAAAAAATTGCTAGACTGTTAAAAAAATGAGAGTTTTAGGTTTCATCAATTAACACAATAATGTTTTGAATTCTTAAAAGGTTAAAAATAACACCCTCCCTTATTTTATATCTATTAAAGGTTTAAATTAGGTGAAAAATATAAAAATATTTTCCTTCATATATTATCTATTGTGTATCATATCTCTCTTTATTATAATCACCATGTAGCGTTTATGCATCACATTCATAACTTTAAAAAAATCTAACAAGATTTTTAAATTAAGGCAAATAAGCATAGTTTTTTTCTGTTAAATTTATTTAAAAACCTTGTTAGTTAAACAAATTATAAGCTTTAAGCAAGAGCACTTTCGTAACACTCAAAATAATGTGTTAACACATAAATTAAAAAACAATTAGACCTATGACGGTCTATGAGGTCTATAGAAACAAAAATGGTGTCAATTTTCAATTTGTTTGACAAGTACCCGTTTCTCTTTTAAAAATTAAGGTTTAACTTTTTAAGCGAGAAAGTAGTTTTTTTTTAATCGGTCAAGATACCCTTTCTCTCAAAAAAGTGGTCATCACTTACCGGCTGAAGGCCCTAACTAACAAACTTCGTTTTTTTTTGGTTTTGGGGAGTTTAATAGAGATTTTATTTTAAATTCTGGCGCAAAATAGGAAACTCAGGTTTGCGTTGCAAGTTAGTGAAAAATTTAAAAATCCACACCTGAAATGCTTACTAAGGACTTGCTTGCTATAATTATTGGGCTCGCATTTCTTTAGGATTCATTTTGTCAGGGCATTCGGGTGACACTTTTTAGAGTCTCGCTCTGAACCATAGGAAACTATCCAAACATGTAAGTTTAGATGCTGCAAAATGCAATCCAAAAACCCAGATATAAGTGGTTTTTATCAGAATCTTTTTTTGTCTTCAAGTGATTGTACTTTTAGTCACCACACGGCCCACGACACCACGTGTAATTCTAAAAAAGGGTTAGTCACTCCAGACTTTAAAACTACACCTCTTATTCTTCCTCTTCTTCCTGGAAGCCGTCTTGATATACTATCGAAGGCAGCGCAGCCTCTTGAGCTTTTTGTGCCTAATCTTCCATTATCTTTTATACCAATCCCCCCATAAGTCTTGTTCCCCTTACAATGCTGTGTAACCCCGAGACTGGTTGGTTGATTATTCCTGTGGGCTCATTTTCGGTTGCCCATATACTGCCTGTCGTTTGTGATTTAACGCTTTCTTCCCCCTCTTCGCACAAACTGCAACTTGGGTCTCCATTGTATGAGCCTATCTTGTGTAGGTGTCCTCTTAGGTTATCGTGCCCTAGCAACCCTACTGTTATGCGAAGTCTTTGTCTGAGTAGTTCTCCCTTGGTTTTTTTGGATGGGCCCCTTATAAAACTTTTTTCATGTCTTATTCTACTGAGGTTCCTCCAGTATTCCTACTACAACTACACAGCGCTAATAAACGGCAGCTGAATTTCTCCTTGTTTCCCAAGAGTTAAAAACGCCGGATTTGGCTCCACATCCACACTGATCGGAGGTCAAACAAAACGTCTCAGTAGATTTGTTGCTGTCTTTGTTCCATAGTTATGAATCTAAGTACCTATCTTGCACAATTTTTTTGAAAGTATAGATAAAAATGAATAATTTCATCAAAGGTACCAACACATTTTTTTTTTTTTTTTAGTTGAAGTAGTCCTTAAAGGTTCAAAGTCTGAGCATAAGCGTAGCGTAAGAAGTCCGTCGGATGCGAGTGTAATCATATGAGTATTTCTTTTTTGTTTTGGAAAATAAACCTCAAACATATGACCATTAACTAGATAATGAGCATTGTGGTACGTAAAGTATCAAGAATGCTTCATAAATTTATTTGTTTTTTAATTTACATACTTTATAATTGACTTTTAGTTATAATACACATATCTAAAGTATAGAAAAATTGTACCAAAAATCAATTACAAACCTGTCTGATTTACACTCCACACTTCAAATAACATCCAATAAATACCAGCCAACGACTACCCCTACAAAAATACTTACCACACCCTGTGGAATACCAAAGTCGTATGTAGGAGCTTGGGTGAAAGGTGTGTAAGGTCCCTTGTAGTATCTTAAGATAGCCAATTGTTGTACTCGTCTAATACCACACTCTCCTAAACCTCTTACTTGGATCCAGTAGGCTCCCACTGCTTGATCGGCATTTATAACGAAATCGTATCTTTCACCTGAAAATTAATAAACATATTTATTTTTTAATGAAAGAGTATATTAAGTATTAAGGTCAGAAAGTGTTCCTTACTGATTGAGGATGTGCAACCAGTAAGAACTTAGTGACTGTGATGTTTACGCTATTTTTGCCTTCTTAAAATATTGAGTTATTGATGATTATTAACATAAAAATAAATAAAAATATATTGTTAGGTATATCAAACGCCCTTATCCAATTCCTAGCTGGTATATTAAGTTGCTATCTCAAGAAATTTTTTGTTTGTCATTAGTATCACGTTAGTCACAGATTTGTCAATTTTAGCTCGTTTACATCGATTTTGTGTGAGATGCAATGCAGGAAGAAAGTGTCGATTTTGATCGGGAAAATGCTTGGAACGTAGGATTTCTAATGATATTCCTGTAAAGGTCAAGGGTTTGAGAGGGTCTTTTAGCTATTTATGAACTGGTGCAATGACAAAAACATCGAAAATATCACAGAGAAGGTATTGCTAGCCTATTTTGTCCGGAGAAATGAATCTCCAAAATCTCCAGGCAGTTTATGGGCTAAATATTTCATGCTTAAAAGGACAATAATTAAAAAAAATATTGATATACCAAAATTTTAAACTTTGATTGCTTTTCTAAAAAGAAAAAAAATATTGAACACCGCCCGAGAAAGTTAGGAATTTTCAGCAGAGACGGGATGCAAAGATTTCAAAAAAGTTTCCGGATAAAGGTTATTTGAAGATGAAAGTGGCCATGACATTTGGAATTGCAAGAGCGTCTAGGAGGGAAGAGTTGTATAATATGGAAAAACATGACATCCATAATCAAGGTGGGTTTATTACAATAAATATTTCCAATTCAAAAACGCATGTGCCACATTTACGATTACAAGTCAAGAAAAGGAGTCAATCAACTATATAGAGTTATCCAAGAAATACCTTGCACTACGACCAAAAATGCTCAGTCATCTCACTAATTCTTGGCAATGTGCATCAGCAAGGTTACAGTTGGCAGAAACAATAAAAAGTTGGTCCAGTAAAATTGCAAAATGCCTAAATTTGCCAAATTCTTTATTATTCGACGGACATGCCTTTCGAAAAGGTTTTGCGACTATATTGGCAAACCAAGGCGTAGATATTCTTGGTCTGAAAAGGCATGGTGGATGGAGTTTATCCGCAGTAGTGAAGGACCTATCAAAGATTTGGTGAAGAACAAAATTTACGTTTTGAAGCAGAACCTGCATGAAAAATCTGTTGCTGTTGAAGAAGTCATGAGAACTAGAGAATTCGTAATGTCTAAAGACACCAAAAATAGATTATTTTGTACAGGAACCTTCTTGACCCAGTAAAGGTGTGGTTCCTTCCACGCGGCCGTCGCATGCGACTAACGCAATGCGACTAACGCATGCGGCCGCCGTTTAATCGGGTGGTTTCTTAGGACCGCGGCTCAAACTCGCGATAGCAAAATTACTAGTGAAAGGGAATAATCTTTGGTAAGAGTCGTGATGGATAATCTAGCAATATATTTATTATTAGAAGAAGGAGGAAGAGGATGACGAAATACTATTACAATTAACCAATCTGAAACATAGCAATGCCTCTATAAATCCAATATTTCAGCAAAGACGCAATGAGGGTTGTTATACTACATTAATAAATCGACATCTGCAAATTTAGAAAATATTTTAGAGTGAATAAAGCAGAGTTTAGTTTTATTCTTGACTTAATAAAAGACGATATACCCTTCACTAGACGAAGGAAGCTGGATGATTTAAAATCTCCTCACTTCTTCGGTACCACACTCGGCTATGTTCAGGAGGTAAAGTACCTTGGATTAACTCTGGATTCTAAGCTAACCTGGAATCCACATATGCAGAATGTGATTAATAAGGGCAAAATGGCTCTAATGGCTACCAAAAGAGCTGTGGGGAAGAATTGGGGATTTCAGCCACGCATAGTACACTGGTTGTACACTGCTGTGGTAAGACCCATGATAACCTACGGTTCAACTATCTGGTGGCAAAAATAGAACAGAGAAAAGCCGAGCTGGAGTTATCCAAACTCCAGCGACTAGCATGTCTCTGTATAACGGGAGCTATTAGAAGTACTCCAACTGCAGCCATGGAAACCCTACTAAGCCTCCCCTCTTGGTATAATTATTAAGGCGGAGGCGAGGATTGGGGCATACAGGCTGAAATGTAACGGCAACTGGTGCTCTGGGCCTGCCCTAGGACACACCAGAATAACGAGCAGTATCACAAACCCAATATTTGAGATGGGCAGGATACAATGCCAAAACGGATAAATACACACAGACCATACAAACCCAGCTTACCTGGGGCAGTAGTGAGCGATCTCCTGGTCAGTCTCGAAATTGGTTTGGTATACCGATGGATCCAAGACTGACAATGGAGCCGGCGCAGGAATACATGGTATGACCCCAGGTTCAATGCTTATGCTTCCTGGGGAAATATGCCACTGTTTTCCAGGCGGAAATATATGCCATTGAACTTTGTCTGCGAGAGAACTTGAGGAGGAGATATAAGGGCAGGATATTACTATCTTCTCTGATAGTCAAGCGGCCATAAAAGCTTTGGCATCCCAACAAGTCAACTCAAGGTTGGTTTGGAACTGTCTGCATGCCTCCTAAACCTGGCTAACCACAACAAAGTTACACTTTCCTGGGTGCCAGGACACAGGGGAATACAGGGCAATGAAAATGCAGACTCCCTGGCCAGGCGAGGCTCCGCAGCAATGTTTGTGGGTCCTGAACCTGCTTTGGAAACCAAAGCCTCGGTCTGTAGCTACATGACTCGGTGGATTCTAACACAACATCAGTCATACTGGAACCACATTCCAAGGCAAAATCACAGTAAACAATGCTGGACTCAGCATCGAAAGCATTGACAAGTGAACTACTAAAACTAAATAGGAATCAGATAGTGACAGGATTAATAACCGGACACTGCACCCTAAGAAAACATATGCACACTATGGGCATCTATAGAGAAGAACCCATTTGCAGACTATGTGACGAAGAGGAAGAGACAGCCTCTCACATCATATATGAGTGCCCTGCACTTACATACTGGAGAACAAATCAAAACCTCATGGTGGACACTAACCACCAGGAGGCTGGAGACCAGAAAAGAACAGTAAAAGGGCTACTACACCTGTCTAAGGTGTCAAACCTTTTTAACTGAAACAAATACACAAGAGATACAACAAGCCCTGTAGGCTGCAGTGTCGAGGCGGACAAAACCTCAACTTGTGTATTTACTTTATCAATCAATCAATCAATCAAAAGACGATATAAAGTCTGAGCCAGACAACAGAGTTGAATATCCAATAACCCCAGAGGAAAAATTAGCCATTGTATTCAGGTAAATCTGTACAGGGTTAACCAAACTCGAGTCTTATCATTAGGATCTCGGAAACTTGAAGAGATACGGGTCGGTTAAATGAAGGGAAAGTTGCGCAATATGATGCTAATCAAAATGCCACCTTAGAACTTTAAAATTTTCGAATACTTACTTTTGGAAAAAACCGATTTTCCGCAATTTCGTTTTTATTTTTTTATGACTTTATTTGAATCGATGTAACAAAATAACTTTTACATTTCCATTGCTTCTTTTCATGTTCTACAAGATAGTGTTATTAGATTTATACACCGACGATTCGTCTTTGAGCTGTCATCATCAACTGTTTCTTTTTAAATACGGCTCTGGATTTTTTAATTATGTATTTTAGGAGCTATTAAGTTCCCAAAACCAATAATGTATTGCACTTATTCGAAAAATTTATATTAATAGCAATTTTCATAACAAACCATTTGTTAGAGAGAGTCAGACAATATATTTTTGGCAGGATCTTGGGAAAACATTAAACTGATTTTTTCTGATTTTTTATCCAGCCCAGACGATTTTTTAGTATTAAGAGAAGAAATAATACGCTTGATCTGTTTGATTTTAAAAATTATATCGGACATTTTATGAGAAACAGGGGCAACTGTTGGAAGAGGAAGATTAATAGGAGCATCAAGCGTAGGATTGGCAGCAAATTGTTTGGCAAATAGTTCGGCTTTTCCTTTGGAGGTAGAGACAATTCCATCTTCAGAAATTAGGGGTGGAAAAGAATTTGTGCAAAAGTTTTGACTAATATTTTTGGCAAAGGACCAGAAAGCTTTACTGCCATTCGAGCAAGATAGAACTTTATCTTTTATCCGATTGTTAAAACGGTCTTTTGCTTCTGAGATGGTTTGATTATACTGATTTCTTGCTTCGACGCTAGCCTGCCGATTTTCGGGACTGGGGTTTCGAAGAAACTTTTTGTGGACTTGAATTTTTAAGAGTCTGGCTTTATCACAGGATTTAGAAAACCACGGTTTGTGATTTGAAGTTATGGGGTTCTTTTTAGTGTGGGGAATATAGGCCTCAATGCCTAGATGAATTGTTTCGGTAATTTGTTTGCATATTTCGGAAGGATCGTGAGTAGAAAAGCAGGTAAGATACCAAGGGTAGCTGGCAAAGAAATCTCTCAGACCATCCCAGTCGGCCGAGTTGTAGTGCCTGACGGTTCGTGGCGGCATGCGTTCAGTGGCCTCAAAATGTGCGGAGTATGATACGGTGACCAAACCATGGTCAGGGCGACCATTGTTTGGTCGGACCATAAATAGTTTAATATTTCTATATCTAATGTTAATAAATAACTGATCGGTAAGTGATTACTTACCGATCAGGAGTCGGTAAGCATTTACTTATGATTAGTTATTTGTAAACATCACTTACAGATGACATATGAAGACCAAGGGAAAAAACAGAAAATGTCATAAATTATTAAAAATTGAGTTAGCATCGCCATCTAGTAGAGAAACATCTATATTTTATTATAAACACATCTCCTGTAGAAAAACACGGTACAGTCCGTTACTAGCCACGTCTAAAATATGAGACATGAGGGAAGAACAAGAAATCTCCATCAGCAGAATCATAAGAACAAGGAATGTCGATGTAAATTATTGGTTCTAATTTTACAAAATTTAAAGATATGCAAGCTATAGAAGTGTTCTGCTCGCAGGACCTCCAGAACTATTATGATGGTACCTCATGCCTCTAAGAGAAATGAAAAAAAAAACAACTGTAAAATTGCGAAGGTAAGATTTTTTTTTCATAATTTAGTACTATACTCATAGAATACTACTTTAAGGTCTTAAATCAACATGGAACAAAACAAACTCAATACTACAACTATGATAGCAGACCTCGTAAATTTGAACTTTCCCCCTTTTTACTTTGAAAATTAAGTTTTTTTGACGTTCCTTATTTTTGCAATGCAGAATTACTGTTATTTTTTAGTTTTTTGTGTATTGTACTTTTAGATACAATGTTTTTATAAACAAAATTTGACATATTTTAACCATTTCATTTACAAGTTAAAGAATCTTGGAACTTGCAAACTTTAAAATCGATATTTCTCGTAATTGATATTTGGTAACATTTCGTCTTTTTCCCTGTGGTCTTTATATTCTAATCCGTAAAGTTGCAATATTACCTGAGGGTGCCAAAAGTAACTAATTACATTTAGTATAAAATTTACAAGGAACCAATAGATGTGTAGACAGAAATAAAAAAACACGTTTTTTAATCTGCGCAATCTGCCAAACTAAAATACTTTTAAAAATATTTTTACCATTTTTAATAAAGACTACTTTAAAAACGTTCACTAAAATGCTAAAAAGTGAACAAACACTTAGCTAATTGTTAATTAATTGTCTTGTTAATAGCTGTGGGTGAAGAATGAATTATACATAATAATGATTAGACAGTTAAACGGCAATATCATTGCACAAAGTAAAATAGTTATTGCAAAAACCTCGAAGGTCTCATAAATATAAAATTATTAAGAAATTTTTAATAACCAGGATAATTAGCTGGTAAACTGTAATAAATAATTAACATATGTGTCATGAACTCATATTTATTGAAAATTAAATTTTATTAAACGGTACACAGTGATCGAAGTCCATAAAAAAAAGATAGTATGTAGAGAGATCCAGAAATTTTTTTTTGGTTATTTAAGGTAGTTCACTCGCGACAATCCTACAGAAGTCCCGTCCTCAATTCAAACCCAAATCTCTAACATTTTTTATCTTCGTCTTTTTTATGCCATCCGAGCCAAACTCGCTCATCTCTCTCTAACAAAAATTGATTTTTAAACAGGCCAGCACTGGTACCAGTACGGATCATTATATTTTTTCCTATTTCAGTTTAATTCTTGACGCAGTAATTTGATTGGACCCCAAATTGAGCGCTGTTTCAAACAAGGCCGAATTTACCACTTTATCAAAAGTTAAAGGTTCTCAATGTTTGAAAATATTATTTTTGTAGGAGACTGGACACAACACATGGGGTCTGTTTGTTATTCAGTAATATTTTAAAAAATATCGTAAACACCGTTTTCGAAATATTTAGTACAGGAAAGGGGGTAATTTTTTTGTAAAATAAAGCAGGAATTTCGGGAAAATCAGATTAACTTAAAATTTTTTGAAATTTGTTAAGAAAGGTGTCAAAAATGGAATTAAACAAGCTTGATTACTGCGGTTTGGTCCAAAATGCTGTAAAAATTGGCCAAACAATTTTTTTGGCCAAAAATAAAAAAATATTAAATATCTCGGGCAATATTAAATGAATTTTCATAAAAATAGGTACCGGGGGATTTTTTGGGTCACTGATTACGATTTTAATATCAGAAATTTCCACCATATTTTTAAAATAATTAAAAATATATTTTTTTAATATACACCGAAATTAAGATATAAGGGCTTATAATAGGGGGTTAAAAGTACCCCCATAATAAGAAAGGATACAAAAAATATAACCTTAGATTATTCTTTTTGTTTTTGAATCAATTTCGTATTTTGACTATTATGATATTCATTCCCTCCCCCTTCCCCAGGGGGTAAAATGTACTCCCAAAGTTGTTGCAAAATGTACTCCTAAAGTTGTTGCAACTTTTCGTTTTAGAACCGACAAACTAACAATATTTGTATCCCATCCCATCCCTGGAAAAAACTACCCCTAAATTAAATAAAAACAAAAAAAAAATTGTAATTGCGGAAAATATAGAATTTTTGGCCGTAACTTTTTTTTTTACTAATAATAGCAAGATGTACAATGAACCATCTTAAAGCTTAGGGTACCCCCGAAATGTCAGGTAATTGCAAATTTCAATTGGATTGACCATTTTTTATAATTTGACCCGAAAAAACACATTGACCGTTGCAAACATAAAATATGCACTTTTAAAACGGACAAATCTTCTTAAAGATATAAGATTGATAAAAAAAATTAAAATAAAAACAACTTTAAATAAAGGATACAAAGTTTGGCTGTTTAAAATAAATACTTTTCACGCTATTCCAAAAAACTGAAAAAGTCTTACAAAAAAAAGATTTTAACCTTTTATTTATCAGTCCAAAAAAAAAAAATAATTATCCGATAGGGCTAAAAAAAAACTAAACATATTTAGGGACATGTGTTCGGGGTTTCAATTTTAAAAGGTTATTTTTTTTTTTCAAAAAAGTCCGTGTGGTTTTAAAAAAAAAAAAATTAAAAAAAGAAAAAAATTTTTTTTGCCTATAACTTTTTTTCTGCTTATTTTAAAAAAGGGTTTTGGTTGGTCTCAAATTTTTTTTTAAATTTTTTCTTTTGGAATTTTTGTGGTAATCATTTT